>PVIJ01005912.1:0-98158 GCA_004024925.1 Scalopus aquaticus | reverse complement strand
GGTACAGGCCAGAGGCGTGGGGCGGCGAGAGGGTTCACCAGAGACAGAGCGGGGAGCACAACAGGCAGATCAGAAATACACTGCTGAGGGGAGCAGTGGGCGAGGCAGGAGAGGTCTGCCGCACCATGTGGGATTCTCCCTGGCCGGGCATCGAACTCGCGTCACCGCTGCCGACAGCTCCACAGCGCAGCGCTTAACCACTGCGCCACCGGGGAGGCCCTTTTTTATTTTTTTAATAGCTGAGTAGTATACCATTGCATGCATGTATTATGTATGTATATGTGTATGTATTTATGCATGTATATGTGTTTATATACACCATATCTATACACCCCCCCATATATATATATATACACGCCATCCCCACATCTTTTTAATATACTCATCTGTCCTTGGGCACTTAGGTTTTTTCCATAACTTGGTTAATGTAAATAACACTGCAATGAACATAGAAGCACATAGATCACTTCTAATTAGTGTTTCTGTATTCTTTTGAGGTATACCAAGAGGTAGAGTTGTTTGAAATATGGTAGATTTATTTTTATTTTTTTGAGAAACTCTACACTCTTTTTTTTTTAATATATATTTTTATTGTTATTTATGTCTTTTACATTTTGTATTCCCCTTGGGTAGCCCACCACCAATTCTACACTCTTTTCCACAGAGCACGTATCAGTCTACACTCCCACCAACACTATATGAAGATTCCTTTTTCTCCACACCCTTGACAACACTTGTTTATGGTCTATTTGCTATGGGCCATTCTCACAGGTGTGAGATGATATCTCATTGTGGTTTTGGTTTGCATTTCCCTAATAATAAGTGATGATGAGCAAAATTCTACTTTTTCTTATCTAATTTCTCCCCCTTTTTAATATTGGGGAAAATCATGTCCGATTATTTGACCACTGAATTTAATGATATAATAGTTATTAAAGACTATTAAAAAGTTTGAAAGTTAAAAACCCCACTACAAGGTTCTTGTAAGCATGATTCAGAATCAGTTGACATTTCAGCATACAAGTGGATTATGGGTTCATATATTAAAGACCTTGGTACACTCAGACCACAAAACAAGGAATTCCAATGTTCCAAACCCTTTGACAAAAATGACTTCAAGCTTTTGTAAATATACAAATGAAGGTGATAGGTCTCTTCTCTCTTCTTGTTCTTGGTAAAAGTCTTCATGGTTGCATTTGACCATCTAGAGTCATTTCCCTCAATCCCAACAGCTATTTATTATGGTGCTGGGAAGGAATTAGGCCTTTAGCAATGTGGTAGAATCTTTTGCACTTGGGCTTCCTGGCATGTGGTACGGGATCTTCTGTTCCTTGTACCCATGATAGTATAGCAATATGGTTAAGACTATAGTTTGAAGTTAAACAATTTAGGATTTCCAATCTCTGCCCCATCATTTACTAGCCCTGTCTCCTGGGGGTGAGTTCTTATTTTGAGTCTCAGCTCCACATTTGTAAAATGGAAGTCTTATTATTTATATCATAAGTTCACCATGAAATTTAAATGGTAGTAATGTGTGGTGGCTGACTGTTAGAGTCCTGCCTGTATTCCCTCAGCCTTCATACTCCTCAGACACCACTCTCTGAGAACATTTCCTGCTCTTTCCCTTCATTCTGGCTGCAGCAGCATGGTGGCTCATTCATGGAACAAACTGGAAATCTAGATAAGTAATGTTTCCAAAAGCAGTCTCTTATTTGGGATATCTCTGAAGCACTTTGCAAACATTTCCCAGAGTTTTCTGGTAGTCTTGAGCTCTAGCTGTCTAGAAGTTAATTGCTTGATAGCTCTTCCTTCCTTGCCTCCTTTCTCCTTCCTTCCCTGACTGGTTTTCTTGGGATTTTCTTTCAAATGAATTGCCTTAAATCCTTATCTCTCGGGATCTGAAAGAACTCAAAATACGATATGAGAAGTACTTAGTGCAGTGCCTAGCATATAATAAATGATAATAGGTATTAACTTTAGAAGTTATACTTAATTTTATTTTAAAAAAAACAAAGAACTCTATTTTTGAAAATCACTCTCATTGCTGCTAGTCTTATTTTTTACTGTTTCTCTTTGTTAAAAAAAATAACCAAGTTTTGCAAATTTGTTTTCTATTAAAACAGCAGGCACATGTTCAGGAAACAAATTTGGACAATGACTTTTAGTCACTCTTTTTTTCTGCCTTTTAAAATAAAAAATTTCTGACACCAATTTGGTCTGGCGATAATAGGTAATAATAAAGTATGAAATAATAAAGCATAATTTTGAATGTGTAGCTAACAAAATTTGTATTGGCATCCAATATCCTTGTAGAAAAGCAAGACTTCTCTAGTTCACCAAAAGTGCTCCATTTCCCCCTTTTAGCGAACACTGAGTATTGATAGTATGTTATGATAAATTAACTTAAATTAACTATAATACCTTCAGAGGCTAAGTGTCTCAGTAAAAAGCAACAGTAACATCTTAGGCAAAATGGAAAGCATTAGAATCACACCTGTATCTCATTAATTTAAAACAAGGGTTGGATTTCACAGAAAGCAATTACTAGGATGGATTGAGTTTTTTCATGTACAGTGTATGTGTGTGTGTGTGTGTGTGTGTGTGTGTGTGTTTAAATGTAAGACTTTGTTCAATATTTTTTCAAACCATAGCTGCCCCCAACAATATCCAGAACTAGTAGCCATAGATTACTTCAGTGTTTGTTTCTTTTCTGATTATTGGAATGGTTATTGTCACATTAAAAAACTGGATTAGATGAAGGGTAATGCCCTCTGTTTTATCTTTTTATTCTTAAAAACTATAGCTCATTTTAAATGGAATAACAATGTGAGAAATGCACTAATCATCTAATACAAAGCTTATGTTTAAATCGAAAGTAGATGCGTGTGTTGTTGGAGTATGTATTTTGTTCAGATTGTTTTGCTGAATACACGTTCTCGTTGCCCCTTCTGCCTAATGAAGCAGAATTTCTATGAATTAATTTTCAGAACTATATGTAAATGAAGTTCCTCTTATTCCTGATAAATTAATATAATGATTAAATAGAAACTAAAACCCTGTAATTAACCAATAAAACTATTGACCTGCTTTCACTCAAAACTGTTGTTCCTATTTACCATTTTAGTAATAATGAATTAATTGGCTTTCTATGAAATAATAGCAGCCAACCTTAATCCCAAAGGTCTATGGCATCTTTTCATTTTTTCAGTATCTATTTGTGACTGTTGCTTAACAAACATGAACTGATTTTCACTTCTCAGAAGAGTGGAAAGTAGCTTTAGGGTCACTTACCTCTTTTTATTATTGAAGAAATCAAGGTTTATAAGGTTTTAAGACTTTCCTAGAGTCACCTTGCTAAGTAAAGCATATGAGTTGAAGTAGGACACACTTCCCACAGCCAGTTCATTTCTCTTTAATTTAGTTTTCCTAATGATTTTCTTTAGGAATTTCTATAGCTCATGACTTTCCCAATCCTATCCCATACAGTAAAATCATGGAAGTTTGGAAAATCGGAGCTACAAGGATCTTCAGAGATCTCCTACCTCTACCCCATTTATACATTACAGGAGGAAACTGAAAACAGAGAGTTGAAATGGCAAAAAATTTACACAGCCAATTTGTGATCTCATTACACCCTTCTAACTTTAAAACAGTGGGGAATGAAACTGCTTTCAATGCTCAAGCTTTACTGTTCCCCTATACAAGTTTAAGAGAGAACTTGTGACACCATATGTAATAACCATTCATTTCCATATGGTAGAAAAGTTCATCCCCTTGCTCCACTATACAAATTAGCTGGTTTATTTACATATCCCTGCTGAAATAGGCAATGCATGTAGGCTGAACCATAACTTATAAAGAAAAAAATACTCATGTTTTATTATGATACATTCAACAGCCCTTTATTAATATTATGATTAAAATATGTGGCCCAGGGTTGTTTCTAGAAAAATGACAGTGAGTGTGGCTTCAGCCCAAGAACTGTTCTGGTTGATGGTGTTTTTACTACAGGGTTGTATTGTATTCAGTTTGTCTTCTAGTACTATTGATAGTGAATTGCTGTATCTCTATTTTAGAGTAGTATTTTGTCTCTGTGTTGTCTTAAGTTTATTTGTGTCCTAGAACATAAATTAATAGTTAAGATATTCATGAATATCAACTGTACTGTAAACCTCACAATCCCTCACATAACTTTGTATACATACCTGTTATAACATGTATGTAATGCACAACACTCACACATACACATGCGCATACCCACATATTCTTACAATAGGGGAAATGTTTACTGGTTTTCACAAATTGTTATTTCATACATCTGTGCTTTATTTTACATTTTCCAATGCATTAGCATTATGGATTTTTAAATTTGTGTACCAAAGAATATTTACATAATTTTAAATATGTTGACTCAAAATCATTTAAAAATATAATCTAATAAATTACATTGCCTCATTCAATGATAGAAGTTAGCATCCATCTGTATGTGTTATTACTTATTCATTAACTGAAGCCCTTTAATTTTATATTTCGCTCTAGGCAATTGTGACTTATTTGATGCTTGTTTAGCCACTTTAGACAAGTAAATAAAATCAGATGAAAAACCTCAGCAACAGCTAGAAATAAACCAGTAGTTTCTGTTTGGGTTTGGCAGAGAGAAGCACTGCAGGGCTACACGTGGAGAAATAGCAGCCAGAAGTGTTACATGCTGTGAGAAAAGATTACATATCTCTGGGGCTTTGGCCTCCTATATACTAGGGTTTCCTTTTTTTTTTTTTTTTTTTTTTGGTCCAAGAAAAGTGCCACCTATGTGGCTGGGCAAGAATATTAAAATAATTAAGCCATTATCACAAGTGTAATAGTATATGTCTTTCTGGTTTGACAGTGATAAGGAAAACTTAAAGAGAAATAGATAAAATAATGTTGGACAATATGAAAAGGCTCATTGAGAGGTTTATTTTTGTTATTTTAAATTTTCCTTCACTAGTATTTAGTTCAAGTACATGATAATTCTAGGGGATTACCACTCTATCAGACCACCCAGGGAATAATGATGCTCTGCCAATAAGTAAAGCCATTGGCTTGTAATAACTTGCTTCTGACTTCTAAGTCACACTTGTTTTGGTAAGCAGATGTCTTCTAAAATATCTCTGTGGTTTGGCATACTGGGCTTATTTCATTCTTCTTCCAAAAGTGTATAGACATAGTTATTTTTTAAAAAGACTGTAAGTACCTGATGATTTAAATTGGACTTTTAGTAGTGAACTTAATGTAATATATATAGAGATGTTGATCTTTAATGATGCACACCTGAAACTCATATAATGCTACAATGCAACGTTGCTTCTATTAAAAAATTAAAGTTGAAATAAACTAAAAATAGCATTTATAATGATTGCATTTCTGCTTAACATTACAAAAGTGAATTGTATATTTGTATACTGTTCCTTCACTAAACAATTTAACTTTTAAGTTGATGAGGGAAAAAAGATGATTAAAGTTTCGAATTCTTATTACAAGACTATTTAAAACAGTCAATTATGTCTAATTATCTGGTTTAATTATAATTTTGCTAGCCACTAATGTTCATGCTCTGATTAATTGTTCTTTTCTTTTAAGTTATACTCACTTTGGAGGAATCAAGTTAGACCTCACTATATGAAGGTCTTAAAATTATCTATAGACAGATATCTTGATCTTAGAAGCTAAAAATCTTCTTATACTTGCTGTCATAAGACCAGGAGTACAGGAATAATAGGAGAATAATTTGTTTTGTTTTCCTTAATTTAATTTCTTCTGTTAGAACTAGCAGTCAGAACTTATGTTCTACTGCTCGATTTTTTTATCTTATTTGAGGAATTAAGTATATAATCTAAACCCAATATTATTTAGTTCTCAGTAACAGCCTAGATTCTTATAATCTATATTTTAAGGATATACTAAAATAATGTTTCACAGATTTAGCCTGATAAGAATCACCTGAAAGATTTACCAAAAATCCAGATTGTTGGATACAGCCAGTAGAATTTCTGATACGTCTGACTGGGGCCCCAGATTTGCCTTTTTGACAAATTACCAGGTGATGATATTGTTGCTTGTTCCTTCAACCACACTTTAGAGCCTACATGTTAAAACAACCAGTCCCTTCTGTAAGAGGTTGGTTAGGCTATGTACCACATATTAAGAGAAGTTACCTTTGGATTATGAAAGCATGTAATTTTTGTACTTTTAGTTTTGTGTATTACCCACATTTTCTACAAGTGATACATAATACATATATGATCAGGAAAAGTAATGAACAATTTTAGGAAAATTGATCTTAGAAACTAAAAATCTTCTTATGCTTGCTGTCATCAGACCAGAAATACAGGAAGAATAGGAAAATGTTGAACTAGTAATTCATTAATCTATTTTTACCTTTCCCTTCTGAATATCTTGTAGTAGTGTAGGCAGTGTAATATGTGTCCTTCACATCTGCAAGAGGCAAACATTCTCTACCATTTCTTCCGAGGTAGATTCCACTCAGCAATCACTCACCAGACAATGACTTGATTCCTATTACAGTGCTATTCCAATTGTGTTAGAATTTAATACAGGAATGATGGCTCCACAGGGATTACCAAAGCACTTAATTATACTTTAAAATTTTTTCTATTTTTTCTTTCCCTTTTCCACGTGCCTTCTCAACCCCAGGTTATAACCCCAATGTATTCTATGTGGATTTGAAACACTACTAAAAAGGAGGTTCTGGTGGACACCAATATGCTCAGAAATTCAGAAGTCTGCTTCACTTTTGGGAGTGTGTTTATTTTTGACAAATTCGCCTCACTCAAAATAAAATATGCCATCACGATTTTAGCCATTTATTTTGCTGTGTCTCTTCTTCTGTTAACCTACTTCTAGACACATCTCTTTGTATTTTCACCTCAGCTTTTAAAAAACAACATCTTAAAAACGTTTCAAAAACCTTGGGCTCTTTTATTTATAACTCTTAGAGGCATGTGAGGGAAGGGGGCTTGGCTAGAGAGAATAAAGGTTATAACCTGCCCTGTCTGTGGAGACAGTGATTTTAATTACATTTAATTCCCATTCACTCTGTATGTTACTTGAGCCACTCATTGGTTTAAAAGCATATTGATAAATACAGCCCTGGCTTAACCTTTTGCCCTTCTTCTCATCTAGAATTGCATCCAGGCTTTAGTGAACTTGCCACATTTAGATGTCATACTTTATTACTGATTAGAAAGCTTTGCTAGATAGTTGAGCCTATGTTTTTCTACAGAAACATCCATATTCTATTATTAAAAAAAATAATGTTGTAAAAGGCTTTCAAGATGTTACAGTCAAACTAAGTAGTAGATGGAAAAACCTCTCTATGCCCATGTTTTTCACATACATGTTAGTGACTATTTTCCTTCAAAAATGCTTTAAAATGTTTCAGTAAATATTTCCCTACTTAGCTAACTTAGTTATTATTGAAGTGCAGGCTGGCACTGTGCTAGGAAATTAAACATGATATCGTTTTGAACTTGGCAGCACAATTTTAAATACACACACTTTAAAATAAATTTTCTTCAGAAAGAAGAATGAAGTAGACATTTAGAATGTTCACACATTTTATTAACAAATCTCTAGATTCAAACAATGAAAGCACCTTTATCAATATAATCTCAGTACCTTCAAAGACACATTTACCTCTTCTCTGGACTTTAATAATTTGTTTCTAAATGACATAGGGTTGCCTACTTTTATTTTATTTTTGTCACATTGTGTTTATTGAGGAAAAGTTGGCTTACATCATTATATCTGCTTTGGGGGTTTTAAGTTTAATTCTCTACAAATATATATTGTCATCACTGCCCACCACCAGTGCTCTGATAATACCTTGCCATGTTCCATTTTGCACCTTCTCTACCCAACTTCCACCCTATCACCTCCTCTGATCACCTCATTCTTGCAGTTAGGTATTAACATTTTATTACTGGTTTGTTTTTGACTGACCCTTTGTTATGTTTCTTTATATTCCACATATAATTGACATGATCTGATATTTATCTTTCTCCTTCTGACTAATTTTCCTTAGTATTATCCTGTCCATGTTACGAATGGCAAAAGTTAATTCTTTTTTATATTTGAGTAGTATTCTACCATATATGTGTATGTGTGTATACATATATGTATATATACTATACACACTTTCTTTTTGTACATATACACATGTGACATTTTTCTGATCTGCTCCTCTGTCCTTAGGCACTTGACTGTTTCCATAACTTACCCATTGTAAATAGGTGCTGCAATAAACATGGGAGTACACATGTCCCTTAAAATTAGTATTTTCTAATTCCTTGGGTAAATAAGTAGGAATAGAATTGCAGGTTCATATGATAGATTCATTTTTAATATTTTTGAGAAACCTCCATATAGTTTTCATCAGCCTACATTTCCACAAACTGTGTACCAGGGTTCCTTTTTCTTCATATTCTTGAAAACATTTGTTGCTTCTGGTCTTGATGTGGGCCATTCTTGCTAGTATAAGAAAATATCTCATTGTAATTTTGACTTGTGTTTCTCTTATGATAAATGATGATGAGCATTTTTTTTTCATGTGCCTGTTGTCCATCCATGTGTCTTGTTTGGAGAAGTATTTATTTTGTTCTGCCCACTTTTTGACTGGGTTAGTTTTTTTTTTATATGGAGTTGCAGGAGTTTTTTATGTATTTTGTACAACAGTCATTTGTCAGATGTGTTATGTGTAAATATTTTCTCCCATTCAGTAGGGTGTCTTTTGCTTGACTGATAGTTTCTTTCACTGTGTAGAAGCTTTTTAGTTTTATGTAATCCCATTTATTTGTATTTGCTTTTGTTTGTCTTGCCATGGGAGATGTTTCTGAAGCCAATATCCTGGAGTGTTTTACCCATTGTTTCTTCAATGTAGTGTATAGTTTGGGATCTTTTATCCATGCCTTTAATCTATTTTGAGTCAACTTTTGTGTAAGGTATGAAATAGTGATCTTGTTTCATTATTTTGCATGTGACTGTCCAGTTTTCCCCAACAACATTTATTGAAGATCTTTCCTTTCTCCGCTGTATACTATTGGCTTCTTTGTCATAGATAAACTGTCCATAGATGTGTGAATTTATTTCTGGGCTCTCAATTCTGTTCCATTGGTCTTTGTGTCTGTTTTTGTTCTAGTAGGTGTTTTTACATTTATGGTCAGGGCTTTCAAGATTAGAGATTGTCAGGGCTGTTGGCAAAGAAGTTTAAAAATAATATTAAAAAAATATGATCATTAAGAATTGTTATATTAATAAGAACCCATCTTTATATATCATTCAATTACACATAGATACATTTATGTTGAATTGGATTCTGACCCAGAAAACAAAAAGAGATATCCCAGTGGCAACTGACAAAATTCAAATAGGATGGTAGAGTAGTACTAATATCAATTTTCTAACTTGAATACCTGTCAAGTGTTTATGGAGCAGTTGTACTTGCTTTAGGGAAATAAAGACTGGAGTGCTTAGACTTTATAGATTATTAGATTAGCACCTTGCTTTCATTGAAATGGTTGAATGAGAATGAGAACAGGTTATATATGCATATAAGACACTTATAAGAACAGGTTATAGATGTATATGACATATATATAGCATTTTATATATTTTACTTAGGATAACTATAACAAAACACACATAAATGTTTTGTACATGCATGTAAATGGAAATATATTGCATATTAACCACATGTTATGATGAATATATATATATATGTAGACAGTGCAATAAAATAATAGTTGGGGAATGTGGATGAAGACTATAGAGGAGTTCTTTATACTAGTTTTGCAAAATTTCCTTAAATTTGAAATTATTTTGAAAATTACTTACAATTGATCCTTGAATAATGCATGAGTTAAGGGCACCTATCCTGATGCAGTGAAAAAAAAATTCATCTATAACTTATAGTCAGTCCTTGGAATTCGTGGGTTCACATCTGCAGATTCGGTGGGTGCAGAAACTATGAATGGGAAACAGCAGATTAAAAACAAATCCACATGTAAATGACACTGTGCAGTTCTAACTCTTGTTCAAGAGTCAACTATACTTAACAAGACCATAGGGTATACAGGTATCTTTCGTTTTTCAAAAGTTCAGGTTATGCCACTTTATATTTATGAAAGACTTACATTATTATTGCTAGTTACAAAATCTAAAAAGAGTTTTTGCTTTTACAACAAAAGGTGAAAAGTGAAAATAACATTCCGTTTTTGTTTTATTACAGTGGTTCTAGAGGCGATGTACCCATCAGTGAGAGTGACCCCGCTAAACTCCTTCCCCATTAATATTTTATTCTGGCTGTGCAGAATTCCTGTTTTTATTTTGTTATTGTTTTTTAGGTTTTAGGTATTTTAGGTTTTCTGTGTTATTTGGTATGATTTAGTAAATTATTTTGGGGTTTGGGAGCTCTCAAATTTCTTTCTGTTTTATGTGTTATTTGGTATGATTTGGTAAGTCATTTTGGGGTTTGGGAGCTCTCAAATTTCTTTCTGTATAAATCAGTGGCAATTGCTTCTTTGTGCTCTGCCATTTTGACTTATGAAAGTTTATATAGAAACATTCTACTTTAGGATAGCAGAGTAAACTCCCATAGTTATGCATTTATTGCTGCAATGTTTTTATGTGGTACTTAGTGTGATTTTGTTATGTCATAGAATTTAGTCTTATCAATTTTTACAAATTTAGTCTTATCAATTTTTGTTTATTCAATTTAATTTTGGCTTTGAATAAGAAAATCCCTTTTCTTTTCTCTGTCATTTTGTGTTTTATGTCCATTAACAAAAAAGACTTATAACTGCCTAGTTTTACTAATGGGTTGACTCTTTCATTATGATGCTTGTGGGGGTTTTATTCTAGAGTATATACTATAGTTTCAAAATCTGATTAGGTACTTTATTGCATATAGTATTGTCTTTTATTTTTTACTGTCAGAAACATTTTACTTTGTAAATTCTGATGTTCTGTTACTGAGGCTGAGAATTAGATAATTGTTAGTTTCACAAGAGTTACAATAGATGAAAGAGAAAACATTGTATTTTCTTTCATGTGCATCAAATACCAGGGTTCTGGCTCATAAATCAGGAAGAGCACAGAAAGACACAACTGGAGTCCTTCCTAGTTCCACAGTAACAGCCAAAATCCTGACATTCAGGCATATTTACAAGACCCATCTTTCAGTAAGCCCTTATGTGCTTTGAGTGGGCTGAAAAGAATGTGACATAATTTCATATGACAACTTTTTCAGAAGGCTGCATAAGAAACATGGTATCCTTCTTCATAAAGAAAATCATCTTTGCTTGCACAGTTTTTTTTTTCCCTTTTAGTTAGACATTTTATAGAATTGTAAGATTTACTTTGCAAGTGTTACAGACTGTTAACACATTCTAGTTTGGGAGTTGAGATTTGCTTTATTACTACAGAATTGTGTTATCTGTAAGAGGCATCATCCTGACTTGGGACTGAAGTCAGCTCTTGACCCTATAGATTCCTCTATAAATCATTACAATTGCAAAAGCACTCCTGATATTAGGAAAAAATGATGACATTAATGGTAATTACAGCACCCATAATTCAATGCACATCTAGCATCTCTTAAGTGCCTTATATTCTTGATCCAAACTCATCTTCAAAATTACCCTTAAAAAATATGATTATTTCCATTTTACAAATAAGGAAACAGGATCAAAGGAATTAAGCAGCTCACTTAGCATCACCAATAGTATCAGGCAAGAGATTGTCCCATTCTGATTCTGAACCTGTACCTTATTCTCAAAACCTGCCCAGATGGGGGCCTCCCTGGTGGTGCAGCGGTTGAACGCTGCGCTGTGGAGCTGTCGGCGGAACGCGATGCGAGTTCGATGCCCAGCCAGGGAGAATCCCACATGGTGCGGCAGACCTCTCCTGCCTCGCCCACTGCTCCCCTCAGCAGTGTATTTCTGATCTACCTGTTCTGCTCCCCACTCTCTCTGGTGAACCCTCTCGCCACCCCACGCCTCTGGCCTGTACCCCAGCTTGTATATATAAATAAATAAATCTTAAAAAAAAAAAAAAAACCTGCCCAGAGCTAGAGGGATAACATAGTTAATGGCATGACTGAGAGAAGTTATATAAATTACATACAGATAGCATTAAAAATTCAATCTGATTGCAAATTTCCTACCTGCACAGTGGTACCTGCTAGTTGTCTTGGGAGTTTTTCTTAAAGGTGTGAATAGATGAGATAATAGAAGAATAACTTATTGAATAGCATCGTACTGGTCTCAGTGACCAGAATTTACTGTTTGGATAGTGGGAAATTACCAGTGAAAACGTCAAGAAAAAAAAATTTTTTTTAATTACAGTGTGAATGAAGGAGGTGGGGAATGTGGAAAGGCTTATGAAGTATTAGGTACAATTTTTAAAATCCCTGACCTAATTAATTACATTTTTATGCATCCATATAATTTAACATAAATGGACATATAAAAGTAGCAATTACCTTCTTTCTTCTCTTGCTCTTTCCAGTTGGTTTAATGTTTTGCTTTTTCCTTAGTTGAAAATACTTTGTTCCCAGAGATATATGCCTGCTGAGTTTGTATTACTAAAGTCTAGTGTTTTGTTTTCCTTGTCAAATCATTATATGCCTAATTTTAACCATACTGGAATCATTTTTATGCATTTTAGTTATTAGAATTTATTTTTTCTCAAGCCACTCTTCCTAGCATAATTAGTTTACATATATACTCAACTTGTGAATTTCTTTTTCTCCCAGTCATTGGGTCTGGTCATCGAATTCCTTACGGTACTTTTATCTCCCCATTCAAAAATACTTCCATTTACATTTTTTCTGGATTATGAGATATCGTGTACTTCATATAAATTTAGAAGCACCAGCCCTTTGGTTATAAGCTGGTTTTTTCCCCCCATCAATTCTAATATTCATTTTCAACAGAAACTATCAAATATGCTATTATGTTATTTCCTGAAAGGAGATATACCCTCATAAATGTGCTTTTTAAAAAATATGGATTCCTTTTCTACAGTGTTAAAGTTATCCATGAGAACATAGTCTGTGAGCTGTGTTACAAGGCACAGTCAAGATCCATGCTTTCTGCTCGTCCCATTGAGCATTAGGAAGCAAAAATACACTATTATAATAAAATAATGCTATTCTAACTGTGTTTATATTCATTTTTATTTTCACAAAACTTACAGCAAGATAAATCCACAAATAGTAACTTTCTCCAGTTATTTTTGATGTATATAAATTATCTAACAAATATCATGCATAAATATAACCATCATTTTTCTAAACATTTCTAAACTAGCTTTTGAAACCATCCTTAGAAGGAAAGTTTATAAAGATGTTGGGACTGCCTGTGTCATTTGACCTTTGACTCCTGTGCAGCAGGTTGTCCTCCCCATCCATCATGTACCTTCCATAACACTGAGTCATTGCAGACTATTTTTAAGCAGACTCTTGTGTTTCCAGACTTTGCTTCATTTGCACACTTAAGGACACTTAAATTTTTTTAAAAGTATATTTTTTAAAAAGAAAGACTTTGCAAATGATATGTTAAGTCCAAAAGACATGTAATTTAGTTTTCTGCCATTTGTCTCTGTCTTAATTTTTCAGTTCTTGAGATTTCATGTGAAACTGGATACTAATTACTGAAGTGTTGTGCAGATGGTCGAGGGATAACATGTTTTCTTAGTGGGTTCTTTAAGAATCAAAGCTGGAGAGGAAGGATTGCTCTTGTTTTATCCTGACAAGGCTGGTGGATTTAGTAGGATACCTGGAGGTTTTTTTTTTTTTTTTTTTAATCACCTTCTGTAACTCTTTCTGTGATGGTTAGTTTTGGGTCCACATTTTGTGACCTGACTTGCAGCTTGTATGAACTGTTCTAAGGGTTCTAAGGAATTCAAATTCACTGAATAATTCTGTTGTTTGCCAATTGGGAAAACATAGTCGTTCGTGAAAACTTCTAAAAAAGATCCAGAATTGTGCTCTTTAGAACAAAACTGAGTCAGACTGATCCCTGGAAACATCTTTACCTGCTTAAAGTAATGTGACTGGAATGCCTTATCATAATGCAATCTGTGTTGCTTTACTCACAATAACAGTGTGTCTATCTCTTGCCATCATTCATTCCCGGAGGGAAGCTGTTATCACATCAATGGTGCTCCCTTCTCAGTTAGCTTGTATTGCTCTGCAGCACTCCTGCAGAAAGCACCATGTCTCCTAAATGTTCTCCTCAGACCCAGTGTGTGGTATTTAAATTAAGGTAGCTCAGACATGTCTGAAAGGAACTGAAGTATTGCATATAGCCTTGCCAATCCACTGATTAAAATTCTTGCCAAGTGTTACATTATGCACAGCTTCCTTATTTTGGCTGTAAATTTCATTGCATATTTTTCCAGGATGAGAAAGTTTGTGCTTTTTATTTCATAAGCCCACATAATAAACACAGCTTTCTTCAAAACCGTTTGAGGTGTTGGATGCCTGTGGTATGTTAATATAGGCCTCCTTTGTGGAGGAAAGCACACGTGGCTCATTTTAACTTCTCCCACAAGCATTTTAGATGGGACAAAATGGTTCCATTGGGGACAAAGAAAATAGACATTTTGATGAGCTGCAGAACTATTCAAGCCATGACTTTATCCTCTTTGAAGTCTTTCTGTGAAGTTCAAGAATGAACAAAACTTTCATTATGAACTCAGAGAAACCCATTTACCCCTCATCCACAAACACCACCACCTGTGTTTTGCCCTGCATTTTTTATTTTTAATGAGCATTTAAGTTGAAAGTTCACACCATATAGGCCCTTCTCTAGTAGGAAACTTTGTGAAGTTTTCTTTACATTCAGCTGCCATTGTAGGAAAAAAAGCCAGTGTCTTAGAGATGGAGTAAATAGGTTGAGAGGGAGTTTTTTTATGAAATACAGGAAGAAAGTAGGCCATTTCTAAAAATAAGTCTTTAATAAGTAAAATCGGCTACTTTAAAAAGAAAAAAAATATCCAAAAGAAAGAATAATACCTGCAATAATGATCAAGATACTTGTCCCCACCCCCCAACTCCTTCTGAAAATAAATAATATGAGAAGAGAAACTTAATGTTTGGGTAAGGTCAATAATTGCCAACTTCATGTGAGGACTTAGGAAAAAAGGGCTATTTTTTTAAATATCTCTTCCCCACTACTACAGATTTACTGAGTCATTAGCCCTTTAAAATTGCTGGAAAGCATAATAATTAGCAAAGGGTTTGCCAAAACAAGGATTCTTATATATGTAAAAAGAGTTTTTTTTTTTTTTCAAATACACATATACAGATAGACTTTCATGATTTTTTTTAGACACCTAGGTTAAAATTCAGAAACTTCTTTTCCCTACTGAAAAATTGTAATTCCTTAACATCTCACCCAAAACCATTAGTATTTCTTTGAACAGGTGAAGTGTGAGCTGCAAAGTGACATATTTACTTCTTTTAAGGAAGAAAATGAGAAGATTCTATAACACAACTGAAGTTTAAAAGCTATATTCCTTGAAGAAAAATTGCCTTTCTCTATAGGTCTTATTTCTGATAAAACAAGTCAGATTGTCTCAGAGGCCCCTGTTAATATTGACCTACATCACTCCTAGATTTGAACTTGTGTCCCCTGTCACTGGGAAGTTTCTGATTGAAGGGGATGTATTAATTTGTTTCATTTCTAGGAAAGAAAGAAATTTCCTCTCCCCTTGTATTTTTTCTGGTCTCCGTTTAGAAGATTTTTCCAGAAACAAGGGCATAGTCTGTGTCTTTAACCCAGACAAAACCACTCTAGAAGACAGTCCAGTATGCTCCTCTAAGAAGTTATTATTTATTCTTAAGGTCAAAATGTCCAATATTGTTTAGATTATATTTACATCAGATTTGAAGGTGTTTTTTTGAGCAATTATTCTTTCAGCAGATATTCTTTCAACAACAGATTATGACCTGCTTCCTCTATTTCCTTGAGAAGAGTCTCTGGTAGGAAGAATGAGGAAGCCCTTGAATAAAAATGGAGTCATGTATTTTTTTTTCTTCCTAAGCGAACTTGCCAAATTCACCAAAAAATTGTGATTCTGAGTTGTTGAACTTACTCAGTGTTGAGTAAGTTCCTTCACTTGGAAATCCCTATCATCTCTGACAGCAAATTTACCTTCATTTGAACTATCTATGTGAACCTCTAGAGACATATGTTCTTCAGTAGATCTTTTGGTATCATCTGCTGCAAGTAAACCCAACCTTATTACTGATGAAAAGATCTTTTTCTGGTGAAAATTGATGAAAACAAATTATCTTTAGATCTCATGGCTGCCACACTGGCACATTCTAGGTTCTCCTAGATACTGTTTTTCCTTTAGTCGTCTGGTCAATAATGACGTGGTCCCTTCAATGAATGCTTGGGAGTTTTTCCTATGTGGTGTTCCCTTTCAATTTTTTGTCAGCTCATAATTTCCTAGTAATCAATATTTCTGGACTAGTCAAAAAAGAGAAGTTCCTCCTCCAGAACTTCAAGGACCATGTCTCAACTAAATTAAAAATATGCCCACATTTAGAAAAGGCATTGGGCACCAAATTACAGAACCTCATTTCACTTTACCTTGTCCATTACACAAGACCTGTTTATTAACAAAAAACGGTTTCTGTAATATAGTGAGATGACTGAAGTGACACTTCTACAAATTACCTCAGCCCAATACTAGAGTGTAGCCTTCATGCTCATGCTCACGAGATGGCAACTGAAGTTTGACTGCCTGGTTTTAGTCTCATGCAGAATAATGTAAGAATGCAAAATCCAAATGATAAATAATAGTAATGCTGATGATAATAATAATAAAACAGATTTGCTGTGTGAGTAAGCCCTCTGTATTTGACTTTTTTCTGGAAGTCTAACAGGTGGTACCTGCTTTCATCTAGATTGATTGCTCATATCACTTATATCTTTGAAAGGGATGCTGATAAATATAAAATTTTAGTTGGGCATATAGCCACCCCACTCAATATAGTGATTCTGTAGTGTTGAAAATAAGAATTGATAGTGCGGCCTCCCTGGTGGCGCAGCGGTTATGCGGGTTAAGCGCTGCGCTGTGGAGCTGTTGGCAGCAGCAGCGATGCGAGTTCGACGCCCGGCCAGGGAGAATCCCACGTGGCGCGGCAGACCTCTCCTGCTTCACCCGCTGCTCCCCTCAGCAGTGTATTTCTGATCTGCCTGTTCTGCTCCCTGCTCTGTCTCTGGTGAGCCCTCTCGCCGCCCCACACCTCTGGTCTGTACCCCAGCTTGTATGTATAAATAAATAAATCTTTAAAAAAAAAAAAAGAATTGATAGTGGGTACAAAAGCAATAATCAATGTCATAGTGAGATTTTCTTTGTTCTATATGTGGAAGGAAATACATGGATTAGATCTTAAAGTAATTTACCATGAAATTAGCATCAACTAAATATATCATTATAATAATCTGAGTAGGATTTTAATTAACTTGATTTTCTACTCTCTATAGTATATAAATTTATATTTTTTCCAAAAATAATTTTGGTAGTTCTATTGTGCCTATTTGTGAGAAATACTCCCTTATCCTTATTTGGGAATTCAAGTTCAACAGAAGAATAAAAATTGCATCTTGGGTATCTGTATACTTAGTTAAATCTTAGATTCCAGGAAATACAAGTATCTGCTGATTTTTAAAGATCAGTTCCTAAAATTTTAGGCTGGAGATCATGACAGGTCTGTGAAAATTGTTCCATATTTCTGAGTTAAGAAACGTGTAATTGTTTATTCTATTACGTTTACCTTTTTTGGGGATCATAACCCAAATCTATTGTCAAACTGACCAGTGAGATCAGTAAGTTCATAACAGAAGTTAATTTTAAGTCAGCCTCAGGCAGTTTCAAATAGCTAAATTCCTTGTATCTGTGAAGCTTCAAGATGTGAATCTTCGTGTGATTGTAAATGTATTTTCTCACAGGTATTTCTTTTCCTCCCTGAAGGGAACACTGATGCTGTTCAGTACCTGACACATAAATCTTTCATGAATGCTATAGGTGACCTCTAATGGAATCAAATTTTCATCTGATTACTTCATCCATGTTGTTTTTCTTCCCCCATGAGTTTAGGACAGCTATTTAAATCTTATTCTGTTGTATCTTTACTTAAGAGTGGATTATTGCTTCTTATCTTTTCTGATGATGATGGCTAAGTATATCTCTTAGCTCTTTGTATGACAAACCATTCTCATTGTTTTGTGGCTTAAAACTGCAAATATTTATATAATTCATAATTCTTTGTATTTACAAGTTGGATAGTTTTCATATTAACTGAGTTCACTCATATGTCTGTGGTCAATAGACAGGGAAGGTGAGTGCTAGTTAGTCTAGGATGGCCTCACCACAAATAGATTTTCTCTATTCAATGTGGCATCTTACCCTTCAGCAGGATGACCTAGGATTGTTATGTGGACCTGAGCAAGCTTCCTAGATAGTGAGCATAGGAGTGAAAAGCATATTGGGGCTTAGGGCTAGAATTGGCAGAACCACTTCTGCGTTATTCTTTTGCCAGATCAAGTTACAAGGTTCAGCCTGGATTCAAGGGGTTAGGGGACAGAATTCACCTTGTGATGGAAGAAGCTAGACAGTCACATTGCTAAAGGTATGGTTACAAATATGGGAATAATTACTGTAATTTTCTGTGCAGCAGTTGCTATGAGAGAAAGATTTACCACACTAAGATTCTTTGTGCACATATGCCGTTATGAACATGTTAAATACTGCACAAATGCTCAGTTCTCTAAGAATTTTCTAAGGTAGGTACTAATATTATACCCATTATACACACAGTTTATGTGACAAAGACTGACGTTTGATTCTGAATTTTTTGAGTGTGCACCTATATGTGTGTGTGTTTATTTTTAAATTACATGTAAATACTGTCACTATAAAAGTTAAATATTAATAAACTTGAATTTCATTGTCATCTGTTTAGATAAAAATAATAAATATCAATAATATTTTATTATCCTTCCATCCCCCATGTGAGTGTCTTGTGGCCTTGCTTTGTAGACTAAGCATGGAGGACCTCTGTGTACCTAAGGCATCTCATGATTACTGTATCTATTAGAGAAGCAGTATTTAATCAAACTTCTACTCGCTATTAGAGTTCAGTTCTAGTTTCAGTTAACATTTCCTGCTTTAAATGCACAGCTAAGAGCAGGGGCTTTTGGGGAATTTGATTAGGATTTGTGGGGGAATATGGCACTAATTAAATATAAGGGAATCTTCTGATTTATAAAAGTCAGGATTTGTGATTTTGTGTATCCAGTGAATGCTCATGTTACCACATACTCAATTAGCCACCACTCAAGATAGCAAGATAGATCAAAGGAGTAATTCTCAAAGTTCTCCTCTGGTGAAGTGCATCTGCATTTTCTGTGAAATTTATTAAACGCAGATTCTGAGATTGCATTGCTAAAGAGATTGAACCTACAAATTTTAGGTTGCCTCTAGGAATGTTTATTTTTATCAAACTTCCTGTATATAACCACAGTATGAGAGCCATAAAAGTTGAATTCATATCTGCCACTTAACAAGTGAGTTACCTTGAACATCTATTATTATACTTGTTGAGTTTTTCAGCTATAAAGTGGAAAAAAAAGTAATGAAGTCCAAGGCCATTGTGGAAAATTGTTTTAAGAATGAAATATGTGATAATTTTGCCAAAATGTTTGTGGTAATCTTATAAAATATAACAAACTAGTAAGTGACATACCAAAAGGTTTATCAATCTAATAAAAGACATATTCTCCATACTAAGATATTCTGTATATTGTCAGCTGCCTTTTATTTTAGTGAAAACATGGTTTTGAACCTTTCTGTCCTATTGTCTGGCTCCCTAGGGAAAGGACCATGGCCAATACTTCTTTGTACTAATGGAAGTAGGAGAGAGTGGGGATTAAGAACATAGACTTTAAGTTCAGATAAACATAAGCTCTGACTCGAGCTCTTATGTGATCGTGCAGTAATTACTTAACTTCCATTACTTTGTCATCCTAATAAATCCTATCTGTAAAAGTTTTCATGCTTGATTAAATATAATAGCATAATCAACATTTATTGCATTCTTGCTATCTACCAGACACGACTCAAAGTGCTTGTCATGTAATAACTAATTTACTCACAAAAACCTTATGATTTTTAATAGAAGTCCTGAGAGGGTCCCTGTTAAATAGATGACAAAATCAGAACATAAGGAGCTAAAATGATAGCAACTAGGACTCAAATCTCGGCCTTATGACTCAAGAACTATCCACTCTCCACAATGCAAACTGTCTTTTGTAAAGTGAAAGCTTACAAGTCAAAAACACCAGAAGGCACACAGCAAATCCTCAAAAGATGTGACGTATTATTATCATCATTATTTAATTCCCTCACAGCTTCTTGCAGAATGTTTTGTGTATAGTAGTTGTTTAATAAATTTATGTTGATTTGATTTGGAAAGAACTCTGTTGTATCCTCTTGGGCTTCTAAGAGATACATTCAACAAGAGAGCCTCTTATTCTTCAGGCTAATATGATTTGTGTGACTGCGTTTAGATTAAGTTACTGTCTTTTATTTACAGAAGAAGATTAAATGAGTATGTGCAGATCTGAGGACTTCAAATCCCCCTTGCTAAAAACTGTTTAGAAAATTGTCTTTGTAAGACAATGAAGAGACCTCATCAGACCAGTTTCTAAAATAACTGGATTTCACTACATTATGCTTTTAGTATTTTTCTAAACATGTGTTTATAACTCTTCTCTTTTTCTTTTATTTTTTCGTTTGGTCTTACGTTTACATTTAATGGATTCCTGTTCAGTGCTTTGTACCCTGCTTTTTCTTAGGATAAACTTGTTCATTCTTTTATAAAATGGGGAGCTTTACCCGAGGAATGCCAGACAGGCAGACTGGAATGCATGGGATGAAATAAATCTCAGGTCAGAAAAACTGATGTGGTTTCATGCCCCATCCCTTTGTCTTTATTTTAGCTATTTAAAAAGTTGGATAAGACTGCCCTAGAAAAACATTTAAAACTCTAAGCTCCAATGTAGTATTGACAAAAGTGAAAAATAATTCCTTCCAAGCACAACTAAAGCCCATCTTTTTGCCCCACCCTCAAACAGTGTAATTCTCTAGGCTATAGTGTAAGGAAACCTAATGAAGATGGTCCAAATTCAGAAGATTGAAAGCTTATAAATTTAGCCTTTGTTAGATGACTAGAGGAAATATGCCAAAAATCAAAGCCCCGGTGCCTTAGTTAACCATCTGCCTGCAAGCATTTTGGGCTCACTGTCAGGATAGTAAATGACAGGTGTGTCAATCCAGCAGCAAGCCTGGTCTTTGGATGAAGCTGAAGCCAGACTCCCCTTAGTCCTGATGAAGAATAGCCCTATGAGTGACCTGAGCATACACTGCATTACTGAGTAACCATACTACATGCCGTTTCTAAGCAGTCTTTACCCTTTATCTTCCATCAGTCTGGTTTCAATCACAAAGTCGAGGCAACAACTGTTTGAATGAACAGAGCAGATTGGCTTTAGTTCCCTAAATCCTTAGCCTCTAGCATTATTAAGAACTCTTAAGACATACCTAGGGGGATGAACTTAGCCAAGATAGTAAGTTCACTACAGTAGTAAAGTCTGAATTTTGCTACATAAAATTTTGAAAATAGCACTTATTGAGTGGAATGAAGTTATCATTATAGTATTTACAACAGAAGTAAATTTATTAGTCAAGGTGAACTGCTGACATAAACATCCCAAATCTCAGTGGTTTTACATAATGAAGTTTTATCTCTCACTTGATTCACAGTCCAGTATGGAAAGTGGAGGTGAGGAGATCCCTCATCTAGGGATTCCAGTACTTTCCATCTAGTTATTGTGCTATCTCCTGAGGCATTAACATTTTGTACTAGAAGTTCTGTATCCAGTCTTCAGACAATGAAAGTTTATATGGAGGACTGTCTACAGGATTTTAAAGGATTAGACATAGGAGTAGTGATATCACTTTTGCTCATACTTCTTAAACAAAATTCAGTCTCATGACTCTACACAACCACAAGGGAAACTAGAAAATACTGTCTGAGTATATGCCCAGAAAGATAAATAAGTGGACTTTGGTGAACATATAACAGTCTAG
This sequence comes from Scalopus aquaticus, assembly GCA_004024925.1. Classification (NCBI taxonomy): domain Eukaryota; kingdom Metazoa; phylum Chordata; class Mammalia; order Eulipotyphla; family Talpidae; genus Scalopus; species Scalopus aquaticus. The sequence goes on along the minus strand of PVIJ01005912.1, from coordinate 75,931 downwards.
CCCCAGTAGTCCTGAAAGATTCTCTAGATATTAAATTTATTTATGTAGTTTAGTTGTCTTTTCTCTTCTCTTATAAGATATATTTCTTTGGTAGATAATAGATATGGACAGTCCACTGTAAAATTGTGTTCGGTAGTCCTTCTTCTCTTTTTACCTTTGATCTTGGGTTTTTGTTTGTTTGTTTGTTTGTTTTTAATTAGATTTAGGTAAGACTGAATACATTCTGTGTCAACTTAGGTGATGATCACAGTTCTTGATTCCTTCCCACCCATAGTAGGGGGTGGTGGAGAAAGTAGAGAAAGTGCTACTGTGTTGAATTTCACATCTGGCTACTATTCACCCTGCTGTCCTCTTAGTACGACGGTAAAGGAAATTAAAGAAGTAGGTTTTTGGCAGTCTGCATCAGACCTGAGAAAATGGGTAAATTTTCAGTTCCTGTGAATTCGGAGGGATAACTATTTGAACTAATAGAACTGGCATGAGTTTCTAATATTGAAGTTGATCACCAGATTTGTGAAAACAAACTTGTGGCTGTGTATTTAACTTTATTTTTTAATTTCTGATTAATTGTACTTAAGTGGCCTAGTCACTTAACTCTTCCTCTGTGTTATTTTAATAAAAAGATTACACTACTTTCCCTCCCAAATTTAATGGAATTTAATTTACCTGTATTAAACTCCTACAAAAAGCGAGATTAAGAAAACTAGGTATATACAAAAGAATGCTTATTCTAGTTCTAGAAGAACTGAGCAGGACTTTAATCTCTTCTCACTGTAGAAATATAACATTTAGAATTTTAGTCCACCCCAAGTTGAAGGGAGTTGCTAAATCCATCCGTATAAAATAAAATATATGCCAACCAATAATTTTATTCATAGGTATTTATCTAATGGAAATGAAGACATAGCCTTAAAAGAACTGTTAAAAGGATATAGATGTATTCCAAATAGCTAAAAACTGTAAATATTACAATGTCCATTCATGGAGGAATAGATAAAGAATTATGGTATATTAACAATGGGATATTACTCAGGAATAAAAAGTAACAAAGTAATAAAGTACTAATACATGCAACAAAACATGAATCTCAAAAGTATGCCGAGTCTAACTAAAGGTTTATTAATTTGATCTTTTCAAAGAACCAACTCTTAATTTTGGTAATCTTTCCTAATATTTTCCTATTCTCTATTTCATTTATTGATGGTATAACCTTTATTATTTACTTTCTGCTGCTAACATATGGCTCATTTTGCTCTTTTTATAGTTCTTTGAAATCTAAAATTAGGTTGAGATCTCTATTTCCTTATTTTTAATTGAGATTTAATCAGAATGCAGCATTTTTGTTTCTATATATTGTGAAATGATTATCACAATAAATTATCACTCATCCCCATACATTAGTTGTAATTTGTTTTCCTCATGACAGGAGATCTTTAAATTTTACTCTCATAACAACTTTCAAATATACAATACAGCATTATTACTATGGTCACCAAGCTGTACACTATATTTTATACCTGGAAGTTTGTACCTCTGACTACTCTCACCCATTTCACTCACCCCATACTGCTGCCTCTGGCAATCACCAATATTTGCTCTTTGTATCTATGATTTGCTTTTTTTATTTTTTGTCTATCTCTCTATGATTATTTCACTTAGCGTAAAGCCCTAAGGTCTACCCGTGTTGTCACAAATGCCAAGATTTCTTTCCTTTTAATAATTGAGAAATATGTCATTTTATATCTATGCCACATTGTCTATATTCATCCATTCAAGGACATTTAAATTGCTTCCATGGTTTTGCTATTGTAAATGATGCTTTAATGAATGTGAAGATGATTACATCTTTTCCAGTGAATGTTTTCATTTCCTTTGGCTAATTACCCCGAAGTAGAACTGCTGGATATCTTGTAGTTCTATTTTTAATTTTTGAGGAAATATTTTCTCAAAACATTTTTTGTGGAAAAAATTTGCGAATTTACATTCTCACAAATGTTGCACCAGGGTTCCCTTTGATCCACAACCTCACCAACACTCATTATTTAGCGTCTTCTTGAGCATAAGCATTCTAACATATGTGGAGTATATCTCATTGTGGTTTTGATTTGCATTTTCTGATGACTAGTGATGTTGAGCACCTTTCACGTTGCTCATTTGTTTATCTTCTTTGGGAAAAAAAAGTCTATTAAGATCTTCTGCCCGATTTTAATTGATTTCTTCTTTGCTATTCAGTTGAGTTTTCTTGTTTCTTAATGTAGGTGTCTATTGCTATGTATGTCTTGTTAAAACTTTTTTTCCTCTATGTTGTGATGCCATTTTCATTTGCTTCAAGATAGTTTTTAATTTTCACCTTTGTTTCTCCTTTCTGTCATTGTTCAGAAGAGTTTGGTTTAATTTCCATGTATTCATGAGTTTTCCAGTTTTCCTCCATTATTGATTTGAGTTTCACACTGTTGTGGTCAGAGAAGGTATCAGTATGATTTCTAAGCTCTTCAGTTCACTAAGACTTGTTTTGTGGCAGAACATATGGTCTATCCTAGAAAATGTTCCATGTCTGCTTGTGTAGAGTGTTTATTCCATTTATTGGATAGAATATTCTGTAAATGTCTGTTAGGTCCATTTGGTTTGTAGTGTTGTTCAAATCTTCTGTTGCCTTAGTGACTCTGTGTCCTGATGATCTAGCCATTTTTGAGATGGGGATATTAAAATCCCTACTATTATTGTAAATACGAACGGTTCTCATCACAAAGAAAAAATTAATTTTTCATATTTATTTAAGATGGTGGATGTGAACCAAATGTATTGTTAATCATTTGGCAATATATATAAGTCAAGCCATTATGCTGTTACAAAAATAGTTGCGTGAAAGAAGCTGATCAGTTGTGTGAAGTTTAAAGTTACATGGCATGCAAAGCTTAGCAAAGGTGATAGAAATCAAAGTTCCCCCCAACCCCCAGGTGGTAGAACAGGAAACTCAAGAGAGAAAGAACAAAAGAGATCTTTTAGGCTTGATGGAAATATTTTGTATTTACATTGGCATCATGCATATAAATATTTTAAAACTCATCAAAACTTGTAGTAGGGCAATTAAGTTAATCAGGCTTTTTACGCTACTATCCTCTGTGGCTATCACCTGCAGCCTTGATGGTGCTAATGCAGGAGGCACTTGGGATCATGGGCATGGGGCACACATACCTGATTGTGGACACCTGGAGCAAGGGTGTGCATGCACGCACAACTGTGCACACCTGAGCCTAGAGGCCAGTAATACAAGGGCGGAGTCACTCAGAGTATGGCTACGAGAGAATGTGTGACAACAGAGACAAGACCATGAAAGAGTGCCAGAGAGCCCAGAGAAAGAGTAAATATTCTTGAGGGGCTAGGAGGCTCGGTTGCCTGCCTGACTCCCAAATCCCTGCCTGCCCTTTGCCTGGTTGCCTCATGTAAGGTAAATGAAGTTATCAGGTTTTTCCGCCCTCCCATCAATGATAGACACCTGAGGTCCTACATGCATGTCTGATGGCGGGCACCTGATGTAGGGTGTGGCCTTGCGTGAGTGCGTGCACCTGGGCCTGAAGGCTGAGCATAGAAGAGCAGGAAGCAGACACCAGAGTGTGGCAGCAAACTGTGCAGTGGGTTGCGGTAGAACAACCGCAAGAGAATGCTAGAGAGCCCGGAGAGAGTCAAGATTTGTCGGGGGCTAGGGGGCTTGCCAATCTCCCGGTCCCCAAGCCCCCCGACCCGTGCCTGCCCTGAACCTGATTATCTCACTACAAATGGTGAAGAAAAATAATTAAAACCTGAAAAAGTCACCAAGGGCTCCAGGACTCCTCCTTTACCTGTCTACCCAGATCATAGAGAAACTGCACTGTGCCTGGCTGGCACTACAGGCTACATTTCTCGTGGGTCAGCAGGATTCAACACAGACTGGTATGGAGCCCTCAGGATAGACTGAGGACTGGTGGGCTGAGACCATCTAGTGCTCGTTGCTGGCCTCCTTTCTATGTGTGCCTCCTGAGTTCCCGATGCAGGTGGAGAGGACTCTACACATGGTAGGGAAGGCATTGGACAGACATGGTGCCAGCTCAGAGGCAGGGCTGGGGGGTGAGTGTTCCCTCATAGCTCTGCAAATGGAGTCACGGACAATGCTGGAGGCGATATGGCAGTACAAGAGGTGGCCAAAGTCCAGAAGCTACGAGAAGAGCTAAAGAGGCTGCAGGGGCACAGGAGTTGGACAAGGTCTGGGAGCTGTGGGACAAGACCTCGTGTGGAAGAGGAAATGGCCTGTGAGGACCAGCTCACTACCCCTGAGGCAGCAGACTCATCAGGGAGAAAGTGTACCCCCATCTGTTGTTCAGAGCTCGCTGAGTGGTGACAGAAAAAAACGGATATACTTGGACTGACAATTGGAACAGGAGGGTGGCAAACTTTGGCAGGTTGATGTTATGTCTGTGGTACCTGGGGGTGGATGGGATCATTTGCACACCCCAGGAGATGAAAATCAAGGGGTGGCCCATAGGCTTGTGTGGCCTAAAGCAGCTGTGTGCGTTGCCCGACATCCCAGGGGTAGAGAGGGTGTCGTGTCTGACCAATCCAGGGAGCTGTGTAGACTCAGCCCTGAGTGGCAATGGCCCCTGCAGACTTTAGTTAGAGTGAGGGCAAGGGCAGGAATGAGAGCGGCCCACGACAGGCTGATGGAGGAAGCCCTCGCCAGCTTCTCTGCAGCCATGCAGGAGATATATCCAAAAAAGCCAAATTAGGTAAGACAAAAAAACTGGTGTCAATGTCAGGAAGTCCGGAGCGGTTGTTAAGCAGGCAGACAAGTCTCCTAAAATCACCTGTGGGTGATGCTCCTGTTCGCTTCTGAATAAAAGTGAGGTGCTGAGGAAACTATCCTCGGGAGATGGGCAAAGAATGTGGCTTGTGGAAACCACAGCCAAAGTGGGGAGCAGAGAGAGGCCACATGCAGAGTTTGCTATCCACGGGTCTCCACCCCATGTGCATGTGCAAAGCGTTGGCCTTAGTGCAGGGGTCTGCTTGTCACATTGGTGGCTGTGAAGGCCAAGTGTTGGAGTGACAGCAGTGAGAATACCCCTGGGGACTGGGCGATTACTCCCCAAAGGAGTATAAAGTGTGTATGTGTCTCCAATCTCAGAGTACATCCTGGGGGTGGATGTGTTGATAGTATATGACTTAAGGCTTAAACGACAACCAGAGAAGGCCAGGAAGTGTGGCGGCTCCTGGTTTGTGACAGTAGATTGCTGTGAATGAATAGAAAGGTCCCCCCATTGCATGAGCAGTGCCTTCAGTGGCAGGCTTGATGGATTGCCTGCTAGTACCAATAACTTGTCTTTTTGCCCCTCGTTTGGTGCCCTATGGATCGGGTTTAGCTGTATTTTATTGTATTCTGTTTGTTTTGGGAGGTAATGGCTACAGTGTTCCACATTCACCAAGAAAAACTTGTGGAAGAATGACTGGTAGATTGAATGGTGTAAAAACCCTGAGTGGGTGGATTGTAGAGGAAATGCATTAATCAGGCTTTTTGTGCCAATAGCTCTGTGGCTATCACCTATGGCCTTGATGGTGCTAATGCAGTAGGCGCTTGGGGTCATGGGCACAGAGCACTTGTGTCTGATTGTGGACACCTGGAGGAAGTGTGTGGGCATGCATAAGTGTGCACACCTGAGCCTAGAGCCATATAAGGGCGGTGTCACTCAGAAACAGGAGAGCTAAGAGAAGATGAGCTGCATCACTACTGAGAGGCAAGGTCATGGGAGAAGGCCAGCAAGAACCCAGAGAAAGAGCATAAAGATTCGAAGGAGGCATGGGGGCTCAGGGACTCAATAAAAGTCAATAGCTAGAAATTGAACATGGTGGGAATATTTACACCATTGAAACTAGAAGATGATATAAAGCAGGAATTCCCTTACCCTCTTGTTTAATATATAGCAGGACAATGCCTTTCTACTTTCTCAACCCATAAAACAGCGGGGGAAGAGGAGAAAGAGGAATAGTTCCTTTCCTCTTCCCATCTCAAGTTCTCTATGTATTTCTAAAAGGCCAAACATGGGCTAACTTTTATTTTTCTCTCCTCTAGTGGATGGCTGTATTCACAGAGCAGCGGGTCCCTGTTTGCTGGCTGAATGTCGTAACCTGAATGGTTGTGATACTGGATATGCAAAAATCACATGTGGCTATGACCTGCCTGCAAAATGTGAGTACTACTCTTTTGAATATTTTCGAAATCAGATGAGTACTCTTAATACTATTTCATACCTCAAGTGTGCAATTGAAAGGGAATTGGGGATAGTGGAGATATTTGGGCTTATATTCAGACTTTATGTGGTAATACATTGTTTTCTGAATATGTCTCTGTTATACATATATACATGTGTATATATACATATATGTGCATTTGTACGAGATGCTTAACAACTGTAGGTGATTTTAGATCTTTGACGGACTCTGAAACAGAAAAAAAAAGCAAAATATACTTTGTAGTATTTTAAGTACTGCAGAGTGACGGCTTCTGGAAATGATGCCAATTTCTTATCCCTTGTTCAGGTTTCTTGATTGTAGATGTGTTTAGAGCAAAGGAGATCAAAGTGATGTATTGTGTTTTCAGCTGCCATGTAAAGGCTGATTGGCAATTACAGCCAAGGCATCTGTCACACTTTGCTTTCAGGAAAAGCCAATGGAATGTGGTTGTCTGTTGGTGTGAAAATGTATTTGCTCTTTGAATGCAGAATAGTCAAAATTTCTATTATATTTGAATAAAGAGAAGTATTATATTTGATTGACCTTGTTGCTTAGTCGTTAGCCAACTGGATGGGATGGTGTGCATAAAATTACTAAGAAAAGCTAGTTAAAGGTACAGGTTTTTTTAATCACATAATCTTTAAGACCTCTTGTGGGATTGAAGGTAGCGGAAACATTGCACCCTTAAGGTGGGCATTACTCTGAAAATTTGGACAACAATTGTTTATTCCATTTGCCTGCTTATGATACTGTCTGCATCTGATACATATTATGCAAAACTAAAAGCTAGTATTATTTTGTCTTTGTTTGAGCAATAGAAAATTTGGCTAAAAATGTTATAGCAATATTTGAAGGATATTGATTGGGCTCAGTATAGACACTTTGTGTAAGGATGAATTTCCTATGGATATCCAAGCGTGGAGGGAGTATTTATTATATTTTGTTATATTTGAGAATTTATAAAAAAATAAAATGGTGTTTTCTTTATGAATATTATAATGTCGCATTTTATATTCCTCAGTTTGCCGGTGAAAGTATATCTACTACATAATGTTTAATTTTGTTTTAATAACTTATTTTCCTATCTTTGTGTATTTCTTGTGTGAGTAAAATCATGAAACCAAGTGGCCCCTCCTATTTAGAATTTATATTGATATCAAATTTAGGCCTTTGTGTACAATGGTGTTTAGAGCTCTTCTCCCTCTGACTTAGAGCCTCAGAGTAGTAAAGGTGGCTTCCCTTTCCAGGATTGTATGGCTCTGTTTACAAATATTGGTAGTTTTTCCTTTTTAACATCATAGTAACTTTATGACAGAGCTAACTGATAGATCCCTGACAACGAGAATATTATTGATCATTTTCAGATGTGCATCTGTCCTCAATCAAAAGAGGATGCCTGGTGTTCATTCATTCATTACTTGTTTCAAGACAGAAACTTTCAACCCCAGAATTAGAATCACTCAGAATCACCTGGAATCACTAAATATGACCAAATAATGGTGGGGCTCTAGTGTATGGATTGACACCATGATAATTTTGTTCAACTTACTTGTTCCTGTTGACTTCTCTCTAACTTAGCTTCCCTTCAATGTTAATCAATTTTCTCAGGGTTCTCTAAGACTTATAAATATTAGCAAGGGGATAAAATGATATCAACAACTGTGTTTGGGGAATTCTTATGATGGTCATATCTTTGAACTAAGTTGTAGCTTTCCTGGGTATAGTGGGGCAAGTCTTTGTGAAAAAGACTCTAGACTTTGGGCCTTCCAGGTGGCGCAGTGGTTAAGCACTGTGCTGTGGAGCTGTCGGCAGTAGCGAGTTTGACGTCTGGCTGGGGAGAATCCCACATGGTGCGGCAGACCTCTCCTGCCTTGTCCGCTGCTCCCCTCAGCAGTGTATTTCTGTCGATCTGCTTGTTCTGCTCCCCACTCTATCTCTGGTGAACCCTCTCGCCGCCCCACACCTCTGGCCTGTACCCCAGATTGTATGCATAAGTAAATAAATATTTTTAAAAAAAGAGACTCCAGACCTGGAAAGTTAATACTAGTCACAAAATCTGCATGAAATGAGATGCTGAGAGTCTGACAGCTAATCAGTGAGTATCTAGTAAAACTTTACCTAACAGGAGAGAAATTACCAGCTAGAATGTCAGTGCCATTTCATGAAAGTCACAAACATAGATTATTTGTGAATAGTTCTTGGTATTTCTGTATATTTAAAAAGACTATTGGTTTATATTTAAAAAAAAACAACAGAAAGCAATACAAAAATGAGGAATAATAGCGTATATTTATATACCACTTTATAGTGTTTCACAGTAGTTTCATAATTCCTTATATTTTAAATTATATTTTATAAACATTGTGTGTGTGCTCATTTTCCTTTTTACTATCCCTGAGAGATGTTTATTTCTTATCAGTTCGGTTCACCATTTCAGAATCATTAACAATCCACAGATGTGCTTTTGTGGAGAGAAAGACTGAAAAGGGAGCTCATTACATACTGTTTGGGTCAATTTCCCCTCCATATTTAATGATTCTGTGACAGTTTGACAGCACAGACTAGTTCCTATCTGTCCTCTGTGACAGCAGGTTAATCATTATAGGGGTACTAAAGCTAGTCATCCGGCTACTAATGATAATATCTTCATATATCAGCAATTTGTTTAGAAAATACTATTTTCTAGGTTAGTGACAAATTTGGTGATTTTTGGATAGGTCTTTGCTTTTATGCTTGTTAAATCAATGTATTCATAAATGTTTGTATTTGCATAAATTATATTTATTGTCTGTATTCTGTAACTCGTCATGATTGGTGGAATGATAAACCTCAGAGATTTAGTTAATTCTTCACTACTTGGGTGTTTTGAATTATATCTTTTGATGTAGAAAATCCAATCATTATTTTCAAAAGCAACCTAAAGAGAGGAAAGAATATTATCCAATATTGCCTTCAATGGTATTGGTATTGGTTAAGGACTTTGGTATTGGTTAAGGACTTTATATATTAATACCTTTTTGAGACCTTTTCTTTTGCAATGCTAGATCTTTTGATCCATATATTTTTTTTAAGATTTATTTATTTATACATACAAGCTGGAGTACAGGCCAGAGGTGTGTGGCGACGAGAGGGTTCACCAGGGACAGAGCGGGGAGCAGAACAGGAAGATCATAAATACACTGCTGAGGGGAGCAGTGGGTGAGGCAGGAGAGGTCTGCCGCACAATGTGGGATTCTCCCCGGCCGGGCGTTGAACTCGCATCGCTGCTGCCGACAGCTCTACAGTGCAGCGCTTAACCGCTGCACCACCAGGGAGGCCCCTCTTTTGATCCATATTAACTTTTAAGTTTTTAGAAGTCTTTGAATATTTGAAACATTTCTATCCTACCATCCTAGTAGATGGCCAACTTCATATAGGAGAAGTTTGTCCACCTCTGTCATGGTTATAGTCAATACCTAGTACAGTGTCTTCTTATATATGCTGAATTAAGGTGAATGGATAAACTAGCAAATGGATTTTTTGTTTCAGAACTTTTTATATAAAGAATACATTTTAAAATATTACTTCTACTTCTTTCTCTCCTACAATCCATTATATCCAGAACTAGTAGGTTAATATTCCTTAGAATATCCAGAGTCCTATTTCTCATCTACAGGGATCTAGGTGATGATCTAGATAAAAACCTACAGGGATCTTTACCTTTGTGACATCATCTTGTGTGCTCTCCCTGGCTTGCGTAGACGACTTTCCTGCTGTTCTTCATTGCCTTTGCACTAGCATTCTTTCTACCTGGGATTCTATTCTTTTGGATGCCTGTGTGGATTTCTGCCTCACCTACTTCAAATCCTTGCTTAAATTTGATTTCAGTTTCACCTAGTCAACTTATTTAAAATTGCTCTGTTTTTATTTATAATTGCTTATCTGTAGCGCTTACCCTTCAACATATTGTATCATTTACTTATTTGTCTGTTGACAGAGATTTATTCCCCTCCATCCTTTTTAATTACTACTGTATCCATATAGATTAGAGAAATGTTTGAGCAGATGCTCAAAATATATTTGACTGAATATATAAAATCTAACTCTACTTTTCTCAAAATCCTTCAATGTTTTTTTCCTTAAATGCAGACATGTTAGCCTCCTCTTTGGCCTGTCATAATTCACTGCCATATTTTGAACAACTGATAACATTTTATGTTACCTGAATTGATCACTATGGTAGGTTTGTGTTGAAGTCCATGTTTGGGGATATCTAGAAAATGTTTTCAATGTTCCTTTCTACTTGTCTTCCAGACTCAGCTCAAATACCATTTCCACTATGAAATAATTTTTCCCTGTCAACTCAGCTAAAAGTGACGTTTTTCTTTCGAACGTCAGAATGTTGAATTTTAGCAACACACAGGACACTTTTAGCATTTTACTATTTACTATTACAAATGCAAACTTACCACCTTATAGCAGTCCCTTCTTTATAAATGCATGCTAGAAAAATAGGTATCAAAGAAATTAATTATTAAAGTTGGTCAGCTGGTTAATAATTGGTGATAGATGGGATATAAAAGAAAAGCTATATTGTTTCTAAGAAAGGATGAATGTCAATTATTGTTTCTGTTTTTAAATCATGTTTTAGCATACATTGAATTCCAAAGTTCTTGTCTAAGAAATTTATTCTCAACACAGCTTCTCCTAAAGATGAACAAAAATAAAGAAGCCACATCAAGTTAAGGATTTTCAGCATAACTCACATATCTTATTTCTTGAGAATCCTCCACTAATATGCTTTGGGCCTAAGTAATCATCAAAGATAAATGGAAAAAAATACTAAATCTATGCTATAAAATGGTGGAATCTGTTTCTTTTATTCCTTCTATTTAATCTTTGGAACACATCAAAGAGTAATACTGACCTCCTACTCAGTTTTTCATTGATCATTTGAAAGGAAACCCTAAGGAGAGAGACCGTATGCTTCAATATCATAGAGTGGTATGTATAAGAATCCTTTTTCTATTCCCAGGTGCAATAGTCAGATGATAGTAGATTAAAAGTTACTGTTGATAATAATTAGTACTTCTCTTGTACCCTTCATCAAGAAATCATAGTACTTTGAAACATTAGCTCATCAGTCCTTTTGAAATTTCTGAGGAAGTGACGTAAGTAATGATTTTTTCAACAAAAAAGATTTTTAGACAAAGAGAAGTTATACTATTTGCTCCCAGTAACAAAATAAATTCATATTAGAGGCAATGACCAAGTACTCCTGAGCTATGACAGGTGTTGGCCAAGGCTGCTGCCTGTTTTTTGTAAATAAAATCATTGACAGTCATGCCATTTGGTTTCATACTGTCTATGGTTGACTTCATGTGGCAGTTGAGTAGTGGCAACATGGAAATATGACTACAAAGTCTGAAGCATTTATTATCAGGTCCTTACATAAAATATGCTAGCTGCTGGAATATGGAAATCCTTACTCTTATAGAGGAGGAAATTAAGATTCAGAGAGTTTAAATATTTATTGAGTTTTATTTAATATACATGGATTACTCAAATCTCGATTGACAGAACTGAAACCCAAATAGTTGCTATCTATCTTTTTGGGATGTCCTTGCTTCTTTTGCTACAATAGAATATTGCCTTGGAAGGATGATCTTATTTAAAGGGTTTTTCAAATGATAATGCTACCTTGAAAGAAAATGCCTGGAAAGAATGCTGATTTTTCTCAAAAGGGGAAGAACTAGAGAGGAAGTAAGTCAGGTCTCCCCAGGAAGAGTTAATTCAAATGACCAGAGTAAGTAAAGTCTCTGAAGGGAGAGTTAATTCAAATGGTTAGGCAATAAATCTTTATTCCTAGCATCCTCCAGTGATGTTATCTAGCATGCTGAAAGGAAGCCTGTAGTCCTAAGGAAATTCAGCAGGTAATTCATAAAATGGCTCTGACTTAGTCCTCTGTAATGCATGACCTGATTTTACTCATCATGGGCTCTACCAGCAGGTGTCTGATTATGAAGGCAGTGGAGTGGGCATGCTGCTAAGAGTATAGTTCTGCCAATCTTTGATGGAGAACTGAGGGTCCTCATGAGCCCCTTCTATAATTAAAGGACTTATGTTACATAAAGAGAAAAATGGCCTTTGAAGAACAAAAAAATAATATTCTTTCCTGAAGAGAGGGATGGATTGTTCCTCCTAAAATCAACTCTGATTGGCTCACTTTCCATAAGTGCTTTAGGAATTTCTATTCTAAATCCATTTCTTCATTTGTGCCACCCCTTTCATTTATGTTAGGCAATTTCATATATCTTCTTAGTGATCCTCATGGTGAACGTGGAAGTAAGAAAGGCAGAAGGATTGTAATACTCAGTAGTAGTTCTCAAAATAGTCTTCCTAGAGCAGCAGCAGCAGAAGTATCTGGGGATTTATTAAAGATACATACTCTCTTTCCCCACCCCAGGCCTATGGAATCAGAAATGGGTTCAACACACAAGCTCTGCAAGTGACTTTGATGCATACTCAATTGTGGGGGTCATTGACTTAAACAGTGGTGAAATCCTGAACAAAACTTTTGCCACTTGATTCTTTGTCCTACACCCTTTTGCTACATAACACCAGCATTGTTTTGCATTACAGATTTGGAATTTATTTGAAATGAACTCTGACACCCTCTTTTCCTTTGGAACATTTTCCTTTCTAGCATTTTGTTAGCGAAGATACATGTATTTACTTGTGATTGCCTATCTCCTCAACAGGATTAACAGTTTAAGGAGAGAAATCATATGGGCCTCATTCATTCCTGGTATTCTTAGCATCTGACATAGTACCTGACAGAGTTGGTAGTTCTTGGTACATCTACTGTAGGAATTAATGAAAGTCTTGTCTTTGTCATCTCTGTGACTGTAGGAAACCAGCCAAGAAGATATTGATGGTAGGACTTATGATTCCAGAAATCAAGTGGCAGCACTAGTCCTGCTGCCACTTAAACATTTTGAACAAGAAGCATGTTTGGTAACAGAAGACTCCAGCAGTAAGAAAGCACAGGGAACAAAATTTCTCTGGCTTGACCACATAGCACACATATAACCTACAATTGGACTATTCTCTTTATTCACATATTCGTTCTCTCTTCTTCCCCCCTCACCCATTATCATGCAGGTTTCATCCCCAGTGGCTTTGTGATTAAATAACTAAACAATTCTAATAGTAAATACTGTCTTTTAAAAATGTCTGCATTTTCTATCTACATTGTTCTATTATTGACTAAGTGTAGAATAAATACCAGTGCTTAGTTTACATTATTTGATATCCTAGCAGGCTTTCAGAAACACTGTCTATACCTTCTTATTCCTATGTGATCGATAGGTAATACCAGTGTAAATCAATTCTGGGTAATAATGTAAGTAGGCTCTCAAAGGCAATTCCCGCTGTGAAATAAGTAGTTAGCTGTGACACTGGTATTAACCACAGTGGGGGTAATCAGCCTTTGGATGTGTTTAATCAGAGTTATCATCTAAGATTAAAAAGAGAGCCACTGTTGTGCAGGATAAAAATATTCAGGATTTAAAAGATGAATATTTGAAGGTGTTCTCATAAATTAAAGCCATCAGAATTGCTTTGAGCAATTTAGGATGCTTTGAGGTCAGCATAAGCAAACAGGCAAGGTTAATCTCAGAGCCCCAGTAGTTAATGTGCAGGAACTGCAGAATACATCGAAATAAGAAGTGGCTGCTGAGTTAAATGGAGAATTTCCTCCAGTATTAAAATGCTCCTGGACCTGTACTATCATGTATGATTTGATTAAAAAGTAGGTTCACAGAACAATGTGTAAGTATATTAATTATCATAATCCCACTAATTATTAATCACTAATTCCAAAGATTAAGTATTAAACCACTTTATGGCTTAAATAGAGGTGCTTCCAGTTGAAAATGTCCATGGTACCAAATCCTGTACTATAGAATAAAAGATTGATTCTGGGTCAAGAATATTAAAAATACCAAGGTAGAAGGTCGAGGATAAGTACTGACGACAGGATACTCTATTGTTTGATAAAGTCTCTAAACATTTGAGCCTGAGTTTCCTAGTCCATGATTATCCAGGGGAAGTAATATCTGCTTTTTGGAGTTTGTTAAGATTACATATAGCACCATTTTTCAATAGGGCCATTTTTTTTTTTTTTTTAAGATTTAGTTTACTGATGTATGCAAAAGCTGGGCCAGAGGTCAGGGGGTGAGAGGATCCACCAGAGACAGAGTGGGGAGCAGAACAGGCAGATCTACTGAAATACACTGCTGAGGGGAGCAGTGGGCCAGACAGGAGAGATCTTCTGTGCCATGTGGGTCAGCCTCCCTGGCCAGGGATCGAACTGGTGCTGCAGTGGCTGCTGATAGCTTCATAGTGCTGAGACTTAACCCCTTACTCCACCAACGAGCACCAGTAAGACCATTTTTTTTTAGATAGAATAAAACATCTTATAGAGATATGGCTTTACTATTGCTTGTATATTATTTACCATACTCCATTTGCTTATTCAACCAATGCTTATTGAATGCTTACTCTGAGCTTTCTGAATGTAAAAGACCTTAGTGAAGGCCAAGGTTCCAGTTCTCTTAGACTATTGATTCTAGTGGGGAGAGGCGGTTAACACTTTGTGGTCCGCTCATGTATTAGTATGTGTTTTTGTTACCAGTATCAGGTGGCCGCTCATGTATTAATACGTGTTCATCTAGTCTCCAGTTTTTCACGCCACGATGGATTTATTTGGAACTATTAGGAGCTATTTCTTTGATTATACTCAGTCTAGAAGCTTTCCACATTGTTTTGGTGAAAGTGTAAGGTGTTTTATGAGAGATATTACATTTTTTTTAATATCCAGTAGTTCAGGAGTTGTGTGTGTTTTATTGAATGCTTATGCGATTCGTGTGGTGGCACAGAAAGTGGCCGGCCGGCCCCAAGGGCTGGTAAATTTAAAGGGCACCGGCACACAAAGTGTTAATAAACACTTTTACATGAAAAAGAAAAGAATCTCGGCTAGTGGTAGGTCTGTGAGGAAGATGAAGCATGCCAATAGACTCTTGGAGAATGAATTTGAACTGAAAGCCATACTGCTATTTGGGACAATCATTAAGGGTAGAATGGAAACACATTACCTTTTGGTTAAAAAATAATAATTTACCCTATATGGTAAAGAGAGATAGTCCACAAATTTTTCAATTGTTCTTCCTTGCCCCAGATATTTTATTTCAATACTGACACATGTATAATATTAATTATAGTCCAGTTTTTGGAGATAATAGAGGTAATGCTGCTGCTGCTGGAGTTGACAGGAATTTTAAGGATCACCTAATCTGAATTTCAAATTTTATGGTTAAGGAAACTGAGGCCTAGGAAGATTAATTTTTCTTAGGGTCATAGGTAAGAAACAGTCAAGACAAACTAGATATCTTGACTTGCTCTCTTTTCTGCTAAAATACACTTACGTCCCTTTCAGTCTCTTGGATCATTCTAATTATCTTACAGTATTGTGAGTATTTAACCACCTGGTCAGTGAGATAATGCATATGAACATATTTTTGAAATAATTTCTGAAATACTTTTAGTTTTATTTCATATGGTACTTTACTATTAATAGTATTTTAGTAAGTAACATGTAAATTATGACACCATGAACTCTTTTACTAAAGTTTATAGCCCTGTTTCAAACATGAAGCAGTGACTGGTATATGAGAAAAGGTGGAAGTCACACATAGGAATTAAGAAAGAATCCTATGTCACCCTCAGGACTCAGATATTTACTCCTTTTTCCCTCAGAGAAAAGGGAACTCTTCAAAAACCATTTTGAGAACCTCAGATGGCAACTTTGTTCTAAAGACAGGGTCACAATTTCTTTGATACTTCTCTCTGCAAAAGATAGTTTAATTTCTTCTCTTGCGCATGACCTGAATTTATTGTCTCCTTTCTAATGAATAGAATATTCATTAGAATCTCAGTAATGGGAATTACTGAAATCAGATTACATAAAAACTGGCTGGCATCTTCTGTGCCTTCTCTTGTCTTTCTCTTTCAAATTACTCTGTATTAGTTTTCTCATGCTGCCGTAACAAACTACCACAAACTTGATGGCTTAAAATAATTTATTCTTTCACAGATCTGCAGGCCAGATAGATGTCCAAAATCAAGGTGTTGGTAGGTTCCACACTGTCTGAAGATTCTAGGAGAAAATCCATCTTTGTCTCTTTAGCTTTTGGTGGCTCCAGATTTTCTTTGGTTTATGGCAGTGTAACTACAATCTTGGTCTCCATCTTCACCTGGTGTATTTTCCCCCATCTCTTTTTCTATTTCAAAACTTTATTTTTTTTAAACAAATCGAGGTAAAATTGTTTCTTTTTTTTTTTAAAGATTTATTTATTTATGCATACAAGCTGGGGTACAGACCAGAGGTGTTGGGCGGCAAGAGGGTTCACCAGAATACAGACTGGGGAGCAGAACAGGCAGATCAACGGAAACACACTGCTGAGGGGAGCAGTGGGCAAGGCAGGAGAGGTCTTCCGTGCCATGTGGGAATCTCCCTGGCCGGGTATTGAACTCACGTCACTGCTACTGACAGCTCCACAGCGCAGCGCCTAACCGCTGCACCACCGGGGAGGCCCAACATTGGTTTCTAATACTGTAAATGATTTAGGAGAATAGGTTCATAACTCCTCAGGTGCCCTTCTCTAACAGGAAGACTTGGCATTGGTTTTAGGGCTCTCTCTAATTAAGGATGATCTCAGGGTCCTGAGATCCTTAATTTAATTATATTTGCAAAAACCCTTTTTCCAAATAACTTCACATTCACAGAGTTCTGGCCATGGATACATATTGTAGGGATCATCATTCAACCTACTACTCAATCTCTCTGAGTAGAGTCAGCTTTCCTTATGACACAACCCTGAGAAGAGAAAAAAACATTACCCTGTTTTAAGAGAACTCAGCCTCTAAAGAGAAACTGAGGCTGCCTTCAGCAGGGTGAGCAAATCTTCTCACTTCACATATACAAATTGTTTGAGATCTGCCAATAACCATGAAAATGCCTTTGGGACACATCTTCCAATCTGTATCAAGTGTTCAAGTAACAGTTGCCTGGTTGACAGCTTCAGTGCAGCATCCTGAAAGACCCTGCAGGACCACCCAGTTAAGCCACTCTTGAATTCCTTATCTGCAGAGGCTATGAGATGTCTTTTGTTGTTTGTTTTTCAAGTTTGAGATATTTGTTGAACAGCAATAATACTACAAAAACTGTGACCATTAAATTTATTAAGCAGATTAAGAAACCCAGTAGACTGAGTGCCTCTTGACTATCACAGACAACTTGCCAGGATGTAGCATAAGCCTAAATGAAAGATGAAGGCAAAATAGAATCTGGGAGAATGCTACACTTAATGAGTCATCTTAAAATCAAGAAATGCAGTTATTACCCTTTTACCATACTTCTGTCATAAACAGCATAACAGATTGGTAAAACTTATGAATAGAATATTTTATCATTTTATATAATTTTTAAAAAGATGGAAAAGTTTTGTTGACAAGGATCAAAGAAAACTCAAAATCCAGGGCCTCCCGGTGGCACAGCGGTTAAGTGCTGTGCTGTGGAGCTGTTGGCAGCGGCTTCGCAGTTCAACTCCCAGCCAGGGAGACTCCCACGTGGACCTCTCCTGCCATGACCACTGCTCCCCTCAGCAGTGTATTTTCATCGAGCTGCCTGTTTTGCTCCCCACTCTTTCTCTGGTGAACCCTCTCATCTTCCCACACCTTTGGCCTGTACCCCAGCTTGTATGCATAAGTAAATAAATCTTTTTTAAAAAAAGAGAAAACTCAAAATCCAGCTTGACATTAGGAGGAAAACACCACCAACCAAAATACACAATTGGATATTAATATTTACCTGACATTCCTTAAGTGTTTTTTAATCTGTACACTTGCCACATACATGCTTTTTACTGATAAGAATTGCCATTTTCATTTTGAGAGAAAAATTCAACTCCCATTTAGTGTTGATGCTGCGAGCTAAGTAAAGCGGAGGTAACTTCTTATTTACATTTGTAGCTGTGCCCTTCTGAATCTATTTGCTGTACAAGGTGGTATGTTTCCCATTAGCTACTTCACTTTTCAGAGCCATCTACAGTATGCTCCATTTCTAATCACATGCTATTTGTGAAATCCCTGTAATTTCCTAAGGCCTTCTGAAGCTTCCTTCTTCCTACCTCTGATATTTGAAGAAAGGTTTATTTCCTGTGTTTATTCTGCTTAGTGAAGATTATCACAAACAACCTTAACTGTATTTTTGTGAATTCTCTTTCAAGTTGTGTCTGTATTATATTTAGAGTCCAGTTACCTATGTGAAGAGTGTGACAAAGCCCTGTCTTAG
Source organism: Scalopus aquaticus (assembly GCA_004024925.1). Lineage (NCBI taxonomy): Eukaryota > Metazoa > Chordata > Mammalia > Eulipotyphla > Talpidae > Scalopus > Scalopus aquaticus. Next base: position 57,279 of record PVIJ01005912.1, on the reverse strand, counting down.
AACTTTCTGCCATTTTCAACACTCAGTTTTTTATTTCTGACATACATCCTGATACATAATGCCAAATTATTGTCTCTCTTTATATGACCAGATGATTATGTTCCTGTTTTATTGTTAAACTATATTTGGGTATGTCATATACATATACATGCCTTTTTTACATATTCTATTAAATGTATATTTTTATCATGCCACATATAGGCTTTCTTCTGCATTGTATGTGTTTAATGAATATGGAATCCAATGACTTTATTTATTTTGGTTTGTGGGGCTATTTGGGGAAAATTCTGGAGAATCTGGATTTTGGGGTGATTTGATAGAGCTGAGCTGGTGGGCCTTAGCAATTCCCTAAGAAACCTAAAAGACATCCTAGAGAGGCAGGTGGAGGAAACCTGACTGCTATGCCCCGCAGGCTAACAGGACTGGGCCTTCCTTCTCTATGAGTTCAGAACAAGTCCTAGCTCATGTTTTAAAAATAAGAAAAGTTATCTTACTCCTAATAATATCCACTATCCACTGGTGGATGTTGCAAAGAAAGGAGATTGAGAAGCCCACTTTAAAGTATATCCCTTAAAAGCAGTAAAGCTCGGTACAAGAGAATATGACATATTTATGAAATCTATCAATATAGCTATTTCACCTCTATAGGAGGTGAAATTTAGAGAACTATACATTAAGCAAGAGTAAATATTTACTTTATCTGTTGTCTCTAATTTCAGTGTTTCCCTACATATTAAACTAACTGGTTGGCATGGGTACCAAACTTGTTACCTTAAACACATTAATATCACAAACAACAATGTTCTACTATTTATGCTTATTTGGAGATTAACCATCACAATTTTTTTCCCTCTTGTTTTCATTTTTTAACCACTCCATGCAGAAATGTTGGGATTCATATTTTAAAATCTGTATGGAAAAAGGCCCACAGTTATAACATTTTAAAACTGGAAAAATCTAGGAGTCATTGTTACCAATAAAGAGCAGTTTGCCCTCCCAGCCATCCCCCCCACATTTAAGAGCTAGGTGAGGATTTCATCCTATTGTAATGACTGGGTATTTTGTATCTAAATGTCCTATATATCACATCATAAGTAGTGTGATAAATGTTTCATTCATTCAGCAAACACTGAAGGGTTTCAAAAGTAAATTCAAAGTGCTTTATGTTTTGGAAAAGAATGATGTGCAAAACATACAGAGATCTCATTCTCATGGAATTGAGTTGACTTGAGCTAAATGAGATAAGCAGGTTGCCCAAGATCACACAGATATTTAAATGATAAAACTTTTACAAGAATCCAATTTGTCAGGTTCATAATCTATAGTCTTGTTTTCTTTTTCATGGAGATTTTATTTGGGTGATCTCATAATGCAATGATCTGGTGGTACTGGCCTTCTTACCTCATGTTTCTTTGGGATTTTAATATGCAGTGACCAGTGGAAATAAATGGACTGTTAATTCTGAGAAATTTGTATCTTAAGATGGGGAAGAGGGACATGGCATACCTCTTTCTGTCTAGTATAGTAAATGATTCTGGAAAATCTTACTCTAAGTTGACATCAGGGATTACAGATCTTCCTTGACTAGGATATAGTGTAAAAGGTGCCTGAAATTTTCAAATGATTAATTGAATACATTCTTACAATCCCTGTGAAAGAATCTTGTGTTTCACATTATTTAAGAATGAGACAGATAGTGATTTGCCAACATTTTTTATGCATTGATCATGATTTGATATTGATACACTTTAGGATAAAATAATAACCTTTAGTAGCTTAATTGAAATGAAATTAGTATGTCAAATATGCATTGTTATAAAATACAAAAGTCACTTAAATATAGACTAATTCATTACCTATGATTTTATTCTTTATAGTTTTCTTTGCCCCACCTTTTTCCAATAAGATGGACATACATCTGTCAGAGCATTTGCATCAAGTCATATTTCTCAGATATAAGACACATGATTGGAGTTCTAGTGGAAGTTTTGCTTTACATCTGGTGGTGTGGTTTCTCTATTTTTTTTCCTCTCAAAGTTTTGTTAAGCTATTTTATTGATTGACTTGTGGCATAATCCATTTAAAAGATAGAATTTGGATCTTATTGAAGTCAGAATGAATCATCTATAAGTACTTGAATAGATACCTTTTCTGTCTGAAATTTTCTTCCCATTAATATTTACATAAATGGTTGAGAATATGGAATTTGAAGTCCAATGTGCATGTTTCAAATTCAGGCTCTGGATTTGGGCAAGTTATAAAGCCTCTTTGTGCCTCCATGTTGCCAGCTAGAAATGAAGATAAGAATAGTTCCATCCTCCCAAAGATGTTGAAGAGCATAGGTTTAATATCTTTAATGTCTATATAGTACTCAGAACCCTGCTTACCTCTGAGTAAATACTATACAAGGTTAGCTGTTTCTCAGTGAGATTTTCTCTACCATCTTAGGTAAAATGTCATCCTATCACACGCTATCCTCTTGTCCTATTTTGGTTGACATCACAGTCTTTTATGAAGGTTATTTTGTGTATTTATCTGCTTATTTATTGAATGCTTGCTCTTTCACTAGAAAGTAATCTATAGGAAAGTAGGAACTTTTGTTCATTGCTATATAGAGCCCAGGAAGTATTCAAAACCATTTGTGAATGAACAGATGTATGTTCATGGGGAAATTTTAGTTTAATTACATATTACTAATAGTAGAGCTACTGGAAGAACCAACCCAAGAGTACATTTAGTTTCAGCTTCTGGTCATTTGGCTCTTCTGGTAACCTGGCTAATAGTCATGAATAAGCCAGGATAAAAACATCAAGGTATGGGAAAGTCGAGTCCATATTTGATGTTTGGTGTCTCTACCAAGAATCTTCTATATGTACTGTGTACCTCTTTACTATTTTTCCAAACTTTGTCATTTAAGCAGTAGTGTCAGGATGAAATAAACAGAGAGAAAAAGATTTAAAGAACTTTAATGGCTTGGAAACCATGTCCTGACTTACCTAAGAGCCAGTGGATTGATAGTGAAGTACTTTCCCATTGATTTAGAGTTTTATTTAAAGGTGATTTCCAAGCTCAATTTGTTGTTGAACCTCATTAAAATAAAGTGATGATGTTATGGATTTGAAGTTGCTATGACTGACTTTCAGGTTGAGACTGCTAGCCCCAGTGTTTACAACTTACATGCAAATGTATTAAAAGGGGAAATATTGATGTGTGTTTCCTCTCTGTTCAAACTGTTCAGACTTTATGGGAAATAATAAAGGTTTACAACTTGCTCTTCACAAATAGTATGCTAGGGAATTGCAGTACCATAGAAATCCTATATTATATTGTGTTGGAGTGATCTTGGCTAACTCCCCCTTTCTAGGCTCCCAGAACTAATTGTTACTTGGGGTAGAGAAAGAAATAGCATGATAGACTACAGTTACAGAATATTAATTTGACATAAATAGAATTTTCTTTCACCATAAAGTATTTCAATTCTCTGTCCACTAGGCATTTGCTATTAACTCCAGTTTTGCCAGAGGGGGTGAAGGCACAATTCATCATATCAGGTTTTTAAGAAAATCTGACTTGAAAGTTTAAGAATATACTTTTAAAGTTCATTGCTAAGGAATAATCCCTGCTTCAAGCTCTTGCCTACAGGCTTGCTTTGAGCCTTTTGTATCAGGTAGGGGGAGAACAAAGTTGGTGTGATGTGGGTAGAGGTGATGTAGGACATGAAGAAAGAAATAAGGTCATTAATTAGTGTTCTCCCCACCTTGGCAGAAATTTTCTAGTCATAATACATCCTCTTCCTCCCCATCTTCAGAAAATACCAAGATATCTAGTGGGGACACTCCTTTAGCCTCGTTCATATGGAATGTGATTACACAGTCATCTAAACAATCCTGCCTGTCTTTATATCCATCTGTTTTAGATTGTTAGTGATTTAATTGCCCACTCCAATTCTCTCCTAATCTATTTCTCTGTGAAAGATGCCTTTCTGTCACTGTTGGGCTGTATATTCTGTAAAGTGTTTCTTTCCCTTGGCCTAAAGAAATGTGACTCTGGTTTAAATTGCTCTATCTTCTATTCCAGTTTTTGTATACTTCTCTGAGCATTTGCACCTACCACCGGCTACACAAAACTCTGTGTCTGTTCCTATCAAGACCCATTTAAAGTGCCTTGGACTACCTGCTGCAATCTCACTTACCAGCTATGTTCAGAGTTTTCCCCTGGGAAATCTGCCATATGGCCATCTGCACCCTCTGTCTCTTTTGTGAGCAGACAGAACATTTTTATTGGCATTTTGTGCCTTAGAAGGTGTAAAGGAATATGTCTAAATTCAACTGATCTCTTTATTGCTACAGTACCTTTATAATTACTCATTACATGGAGCCAGGTGGCTACCTTAAGTTATTACATGAGTGTATGGGGATATCTGTTTGTCAGTTCCAATCACGTTCTGCACCTGAAGGTGGGTTCTTCTGATGAGTGTTGATATGTTCTATTTTAATGTACCCCTTCTATCCCCATAGTGATTTCTGAAGGATTGTGCTCTACAGGGGCATCCCTGTAATAGGCCACTTTCCCATTACCCTCCTGCCAGACCATATGGCAGAGCCATTTGCTATTGTTCATGAATCTGTAAAACCCAAAATGTAGAGACTTCCATCATAAAACAGCATACAAGTCATCCCAAATTGATCTGTTTTTTCCTTTTTCTATCAAAGTAGTGGCCTTCCAAACAGGATGTTGTCTATCCATCTTTGGAAATACAAGCCAAGCAGTTCTTTGTTGGTAGGTTTAGAAATATTTATAGGTCCAAGTGATGACAAAAATCCTGCAATTTCTCATATAAATCTGAAATTATTCTAGGGGAAAATAGGCTCCCTGCTCATGATTATCTCCCTTTTCTTTGCAATCCCATGGTATCATGATCCTGTAAACCTTTCTCATTTTATTAAACTATTCTGGTCACTGCCCTCGCCATGTTTCTCTAACATCATCCCGCCACCATGGATATTTCAGGCTCCAGGACTATTTTATATTCCTCGGTCTCAAGGATAGTTTCAGTTAATGCCCAATAGCTAGCTAGTATTTTTCCATTAAAGGGAAATTCTCTAGTCCAGAGTCACAGTGGCTTTTTCTGAGAAGCACTACAACTTTTACCATAAATCTCTGTCTGCTGCACATTGGGCATTACCACAGAGAATTTGTCTTTATCAGCACTCTGAATTCTAACTAATACTGTGTGGGCTCCAGCAATCTTACTTATTCCTGTTTGGTATGTCCAATTAATATTGTTTGACATGTAGATTAACATGCCTTCTATTTTATAATACTAGGTAGAAGAATCATTTTCCAGGCAATATCCATCCTCACAAATACATTCGGGTAAAAGAGAAAAACATTTTACATCAAGCCTGTTCAAACATACCAGTTTCCTGTCAAATATTCCCCTTAACCCTATCAGTCCTTATATTCCTAAATGGAACGTGCTATTGGGGTTTCATTAACAGGTTTTGGCTTTACAGTTAGGTGAGGGAAGTGTTGCGTGGCCAGACTATAGTATCCATTTCCATAAAACATTCTGATCAGAGAGACACAGATTTCTTACATAAGGCCTTTTAAAATATATCAACTCATAATCCTATCAACCCTTACATTTTTAATATTCTCTCAATCTAATTGTAGTACACTTCAGGGCATCCTCACTGGGTTTTGGTGCCACAGTGCTTGGGGCTTCCTTATCAAGGACTTCCAATAACTTCTCTTCACCCCTGACCATTTTACTCATTCATGTACATGAAAATTTTGGTCCCTCAGCTGAAGGTTGAAGCAGAAGACCCTGGCCCTATTGTCAGCCTTTATCTTGGCAAGTTTTCTGCCTGTTGCTCCATGTGATTCTGAGTCTGATTTCTCATTGTAATTTTTGCCTTCCAACTTTTTAATTCCTCCTGATTTGGGTGCATAGATCAGACTTGTTTGGGACCCTTTAATGTTCGAGCATCAGGAGGGAACTCTTTTGGTCTACCCAGGCTTCATAGTGCTTTCAAGGGTTTTAGAAGCGTTGTGTCAGGAACCAAAAAGAAAATCCAAAATTGTGTATATTTTTTATTACATCCAGTAATCAATATCAAGTCTTGAACTGTATTTATCCATAAATATTAAGTATATATGCTAATAATGTGTTCCTATACCTACATGAAAACTAATTTCTGACAAATACACAGTTCCACTAGAGAACTTCGGAAGTTGTGTTTAACTTCTCCTTATAATAGCATTAAGGGTATTATTTGAGAGATGAGAGTTAATCATGACTTTTTTTAGTGTGTGTAACCTAAACTCATATACTTTAATTTGAGAAAAATTTATTTTTTTCATCTTATATTCATTTATATTTAGCATTTTAAATTTATTCACTTAAAAGAATATAACACCTTGCTGTTTTTTAAGCAAAGTGACACACAATACTAAATTTCATGATATTATAAACTGAGTTACTACAGAACTATTTCAAAAATTTAAGTAGTAAACATTTAGACCAAAAATGAATATCTTGTGAACTATCAATTACTCAATTATTTTTGTGTGTAAATGACTAAGCTTGTTCTTTACTGTTAGACTATATGATGCTCATTATTTGTGTGTGTGTGTGTGTGTGTGTGTCTTATAAATGTGCCAGATAGTCAAAAACCTTTGCTTAGTATCCTGGAGGAAGGGGGATCTGGGATGTATATGTTTATTTTATAAAATTCTCTCCACATGTTATACAAAATCCATTTAGTAGGGGAAGTAAATTGCTTACAGTAGTAAAATACATTTTCCTCAGTGAATGCTGGTACTTTTTGATGCATGCTGATTTGGTCTCTGACACAGGCATAATCTACATACCAAATTATGCATTTAACTTTTAAAACAGAATCTAGCAATCCTGGATCAGTGAGACTAAGTAGTTCACCAAAGTAATCTCTCCTTTGCCTTACTTATCATTGTCTCAAACCTCAAGTGAATGTTCCAATGAATAAAAATAGATTTTGCAGCATGGGAAAAGTTTGAGACCCTGCCTCATCTTTCTTCTCTCCTATGATCTCTCCTCTGTAACCATGAGTCTTACCTTTTAAAAGAGGAGCAAAAAGTGTACTGAAACACTGGTGTTTAGAAATGTAGAAAATATAATTTTAAAACAATGTTTTAACTTTGCAATATGTATAAAAAAACAACACACACATGATTTATTCAAATAACATTCATGTTTGTCTTCTGCCTTTCTTATTTCTGTATGGTACTGGCATATATTTTGTAGATACTTTCCACTTTTGATTTTCTGATAATTCACAAGTACGGTTTACCTAATTATTTACCTTCTGTCTTGACAAGCCTAAATCAAAGACTTTTAAAGTTCTTGTATATTCTCTATGTCAACTTCTGAAGATCCATGTTTCTAAGAAATAATGCCGGACTCTTGATAGCTCTGTCCTTCAAGTTTGCCTCATGGGTGATGCCACTTGAGTGAAAAGTCCTCCTGGTAATCCAGTAATTAATTCCTTCTAGCAGAAGCTCAAGAGAGATCCCTTGTGCTGAATTGTACCACACAGTAAATGACACTATAATGAGATTTTTAGCTTATTAGTTTAATGAATGAATGGGAACTTTGCTGTTAAAATTCATTGGTATTTTATACTGTAAAACAAGATTTTGTGCTATGAATGAAAGCCAAAGCAATCTTCTCTTCTTATAATTATCATAGCAATGTATTTAAGTTAGTTTTACTAAGCTAACTTATGCCCATGTAAAGAAAGTCAAAGGCAATCTGAGGAAGCAGGTTTATCACTTCTGTATGTCACTGAGTTCTGCCTCTGTGGCAGCCTCTGCTCTAGGTACCGCTGCAATGTTACCTCATTTTTGCCCTTAAAACCACCCTGGGTGGCAGTATTTATTGTTATCTCTATATTATACATGAGTAAAACCAAGCACAGAGAGGTTAGATAAATTTCCTGTGATCCTGAGAATAGAGGGAAGATTCAAAATCAGGCAGTTCCTCTCCGTAGCTCTGCATTTGTAAACAACTATCTCATTTCTAGCATGAACATTTGTTTGTATAGGAGGGAATACTGGTGATGTTTCTCTATGACTACTATTCCTTTTTTTAGTCTCTTTGCTTCTCCAGTCTTATTTCTCCATGCCTGACCATTGTTACCTGAGCTTCTTGCCTCAGGGCAAACCCAAACAAAGATATCTAGCTATTCACCTCCACCAGGTTCTTCTACTTCTAACCACAGTCTTCAAAGGTTTTCCTGACCTACTCAAACTCATATTTGTAGACCTATGCTGGACTCTTATAGCATTTGTCAGTTACACCAATTAATGCAAGGCTGTTTGTGATTTTTCACTTTACCTTTAGTGTCCCTCCTCCTCCCAATGATAACATGAACCAACAGAAGTCAGGAAGTCTTTCCATGTTGCTTTGCTTTTATTTTTAATGTCCTTCTGTGCCTAGCATGGCACTAATGAATGTAATAGTTCTTTGTTGAATGAATAATTTAGTCTTAATAAATCTATATCCTCAGGCCTGATTTTGTGGATGTCAGCCACATTTTCTTTGAATTCCTTTGCTTTTAATTAACTTCCCAATAGACTGATTCTTGTTGACATCTTGAGGGCCTGACAGTCACAAGGTTATCAACAGTGTCATCAATTTTGTCATGGGGGTATTTTACAGAAATACTCTCACTGGTCACACTTGCAGAAGATTTCAGGTAAATTGGCAGGAATAATTGGGCATAAAAATGTGTTGGGAATAAGCAATAAGAATTATTTGTATTCTAATAACTTTAATTCTCAAACCCAAACCCATAGCTTTGTTTTAAAGTTATTGTTAGGATTATATGAAACTAAAAACAAACTCAAGCATGAATGAGTCTAAATGTTTTGTCTAAAATGTGTTTTACCACTTGTCCCCCTATGAGATAGTCTAGAGTAAGTGTTTCCCTCTTCAGACTCAACCTAATTGAAAAAAAAAAATAATAATTAAATTGAAAAATAATTCTCTTTTAGTTAAATATGAAAAGTGGTTAAAAATTGGTAGAATTCAAGTGAGTGAAGCTGACAACGTATAGTTTTGCTTAGCGAAAAGCCATTTCTCCTCTACTTAAATGCTTTGACTACAGACTTTGCTTTCTTCATGAAGTGAAAACCAGTGATTGTGCCACTTAAAAGACTTTGGATTTTGAGAGTGAGAGTCTTATTACTTACTAGTTTTTAAAACTGAGGAAATATTTCCCACCACGAATAGTGTCACATCCTATTTATCATTTGTTTGAACCTGGTTAGTACTGGTTTCATAAAGTAAATCACCAAAACATTTTCAAATTCAATTGGTGTGGAAGAGGTAAAAGAAAGTCTCTCCTTTTTGCTCTGCTATATTCTTCCTGAATTGACTTTATCATTGTCCTCCCATTGTCCACAGAGGTCATCACAGATTATCTCTTTCATGTTGGCAGAAAACAAGCTGCATCAAGACTGCAGAGCACAATTGCTAAAAGGTTCCTCTTTTAATTCAGCCATCATTCTAATTTTGACTTAATTTGGTACTGCTGTGGAAAAGCTGTTTGCCTTAAATAAGATGAATAAATAAATGACATACTACATATGGATCATAAAATGGGATTGCAGAAATCTAGGAGTTAAAGTTTAGGTCCATGGCACTAATTCTATTTTCTTCCTCTTTCTTGTTTTGTCTTTTCTCTTTAATAATCAAATTGGTAGAGCTGGCAGTCATGAAAGAATATAAATACAGGATTTTATAAGCATGTTTACTTTCTGTCTGAAATGTGTGACATTGTAGAATTGAGCAGAATTCCAGTCATCTCCTAAAAAGACTGAGGTGACAGCTGTGGGGTATTAGCTCTTGACCTTTGCAGAGTCCAAAAGATTTCATGGAAGAACATGGAGAACAAAAGGTACTGAGCTGACCAGTAGTCCAGGAGACCTACAGGCAGTAGACTCCAACCCATTTTTTGAGGTCTGTTGAACTGAAAAAAGTAATGCTGGTTCTACATATGAAACAATTTGAAAACAATTCTTTTCTTTACAAATATATTAAATCTTAACATTTCGACAGAAAAACCTCAATTTCCCTCTGAAGGTATAAAGGCTAAGGCTACATTTCTATATGTTAAAGAAAATGTATCATTCTGGATTGCTTCCCTAGAAAATGAAAACCAACACTATATAGATCTTTAGTTTCTATCGTAGCTCTCAGACTCCATTGAGAACTGTGGAATTTGCTTCTATCATAATGCTTAGCTATCACAGTCACAAAAACTGGGTGAAATTTCCTGGATGTCCACTTCCAGGAATATCACATTCGGACTTAACAGGCTTGATTTTACTGGATACTGGAACCTTATAATCAAACTATTAATATGAATATGATAGGGAAAAAGGTCATCTATTTGTCCAAACAAGTCACAGGCTCAAAGAATAACTTAACCTATTATTAACAGTTCACACATAGAACAAATATTATTAGGTGTTAAAATTTTATTAATTGAATTAATAATTATACTCATCTGTCTAAAAATTAGAAATTGTCAGTTACATAAAGACTATATAGTCTAGTGTTAAATAATTCCAGATCTGGAAGTCTTGGTTTGATCCTTGCCTTCTCATCTTACCAGCTACATATGCTTAAGAAATTACTGAACTCTGGATTTCAGTTTCTTCATCTATAAAATAGACACAATAAAGGAGATTAGCTCATAAAATTATTCTAAGGATTAAATAAGATTACATATCTAATCTTTACCAAAATACCTGAAACTTAGTAAGCACTATCAGTATTGGCTAGTGACAGCATTTTGATGACTTTCCTTATGGCATTTAAGCTCTTTGAAAGTCTTGCACTGTGAGATAGATGAATAGATATGAGTGCACACGAGTGAGAGAGCTGACTATATGGGGTATGCAAATTTTTCTGTACGGGGGACAGATAGTAAATATGTTACTAAAAACTTTATAAAACATATAAACTTTGTAAAGCATACAGTTTCTGTTGTAACTACTCATCTCGGTCATTGTAGTGGAAAAGAGTCCAAAGGCAAAATGAAGAAATGGGTGTTTCTGTGTTCTAAAAATCTTCACTTACAAAATAAGGATGCAAGTGGATTTTTGCCTGGGGATTGTAGTTTGATGATTCCTGGACACTCTATTAGTTATTATCTGTGCTTTTAAATAAAAGAATAGAAACATGTTATTAGGAGATTACCTGTGAGTCCTTTGCTAGTTAGTGGTATATATCAATATAATATACATTGTTACTTAATTTTTAGTTCAGAATTTTCTGCACAGCAGTTTATGATGGTCATTTCTTATCTAGTGACTATCTGCATTGTCTTAGAAAAAGTCTTGTATTGTTGGCCAGAGAGCAGAGTTCCTGTAGACAGTCTGCTTTTAGATTGTTTTATGACCAAGACTTCAACTTTAAAAATCAAGACAAACATGTTGCTAGTATGTAGGTTTTTCTTTTCTTTTCTTTGGTATATTTATTCATGCATACAAGAACTGGGATATAGGCCAGACATGTGGGGTGGTGAGAGGATTCACTAGAGACAGAGTAGGGAGCAGAACAGGCAGAACTACTGAAGTACACTGCTGAGGGGAGCAGCAAGTGAGGCAGGAGAGGTCTGCTGCTGCATGTGGGAAGTTCCCTGGCCATGATGAACTCATAGTGCTGAGACTTAACCCCTTGCACCACAAGGGAGCCCCCATGCAGGTTTTTCTTAAGAAGAAATGGGCAGAGAGATGCCTGTGCCAATTCTAAGGATGAGAATTGAGAAATGTCACACCTCAAAGCAGTTTTTAATATTCCTTCTACTTTTACAACATTGTAAGTATTTATTTTTCAGGCAAAAATATATTCCTGGGTTCTGTATCTTTAAGAGAAACAGCTAATTTGAGAGATAGGAATCAAAATACTGAATAAAACCATATCCCTTGAAAGATAATATTTCTATAACTCTCTCCCTGTCCTTCTCCCTTCCACCCTCCGCCCCTCACATGCACACACAGTAGAGAGGCTATTTGGGTGTCCATAGTCAAATTCTCATACCCTGCTCTAGAGGTTGCCTCAGGCTATGATTCTGATCAAACTTGTATATATTTAGATTCAAATTTAATAGACTTGTCATCAAATTTCTCAACCTACTGTGAATTAGAAACAATAAATAGGAAAAAAGTATTGCTTGCAAAGGGTGATTCACTGCAGCAAGAGATGACAGCAAATATTTGGAAAAAAAACTGAAAAAGCATACCACAATACTGTGTTGAATCCGTATTCAGACTAGGTTTACCTATATACACTGTGCTCTGATAATTTAAATAGAATAAAGTATAATGGTTTTAAGACTATGTTGCTCTAAAGCAGTTCTAATAATTAGAAGTTTTTCCCTTTAATTTGTAAAATTCAGTTTTCTAGAAAATTCATTCAGGTCTAACACCTTTTTTTCTGATGTTGGATAAATGCAGGGTTTTTTCATAACTATTTTATTCATAACTGTTATGGTTATGTTTCATCTTTTGAATCAGAATATTAATTTTATCTTTTCAAACATATTTCCTAAGTATTAGCTATTTATTTATTTATTTATTTATTTATTTATTTTTATTCCAGGCAGGGTTAGGAATAACTCTTTGCTTAACTGAGTTACAACGGTTCTTATGTATACGACAAATTTAGGGACAGTAGTAGTCAGAACATAATTCACAACTTGATGAGACAAACTACCTTGAATACCTCCCTATGAGAGAAAGGAAGTGAAGAAGACCTTGAACAGCCAAAGCAGATGCTTCAGTTATATTTACTTGACAAATATGGATACCACAATCAATAGTCAAGTACAGCATTTGTTTAGGACTGGTGATAAGGTCCTGCCCAGCTGAAGATATACTCCCATTTTATCTGCTCAGTCTTAGACAAATGACAGGCAATAAATATTCACAAAGCCCCTTTAAATGAATTTATAAAAGTGAAGTTTAATGCTTTGAATAACATTGAAAAAAACAAGTTCACAGTAAAGATGTAGTAAATATTTGGTTTACAATCTCATCTTGTGTAATGGGGGTAAAAGATAGACATCAGACTCATTGTTGCATATACAGAATTTCTAAAATAGTTATTGCTTCAATAAATGTGCATAGAAGAGGAACTCAAGTTTTATATTTTTATATATTATTGACTTTACCATCCATTGGGGGAAAATTTAAAAGTTAAGATGTCTTTTAATAATATTTAAAACTGTAAGGTTTATCTGGCATACTGGATTTGATCCCATTTTCTCCTTTTTTGGGATACTTCTCATTGCTATTTTTGTGTTCTGTCATTTTTTTTCATTTGATGCAACTTAACTATATTTTAATAGTATATTGTTTCATTTTTTGTTGTCTACTTACTCAATCACTAAGTCTAACTGCCATTATTGTTAAATCTTTCTAAACAAATAATTGCAATTGTGCTGTATTTGGTCAATATTTTTCCTAATTGATAATACAAACACATCTAGGTGTATATCATTTCTGAAAGAGCTGTCCTAGGAGGTCCCTCTTACATTGTCACTGCTGATCAGCTTCTGCCCTCCCTCTGAGAGCATTCTGTACTAGCATTTCATAAACGGAGAGACTTTCTTACCAAGTATACTGGAGTTATATTTTAAAAGTACATGCAATTATTTTTATCTTTCCCTAAACTTCATCCAACTTTAGTATCTGTTTAAAATACAAACTGAGGTTTGTTTATACTCTAAGGGCTGAGAAAATTGCTTAGATTTCTCTGGAGTGGGCCACAAGTTTCCTTCCTGAGTTTTTGTCAGAATAGATAACTGTAATTGATTTGTTGGAGTCTCTTGCTAACATATAATTACTACTTAGAGACAATACGTTTTAAGGTAATTTCACCTTTCTCATATTGAAGGAAGGGAGGAATGAAAAATTTCTCCATCTTCATTCTGTAGTTATTCAGGAAAAATTTTCAGTGCTGTTGAAAAGTTAGAAGCACACAACTTAATCATTACATCATGAAAGTTTTGTAAAAGCAGGGCATTCATATTTGGCTAATATGAATTATTAGTCATGTTTAAGACACTCATTTTTCTTTGAGCATTGGAAGATATTATTAATTTTTAAGACTAGGTGATACTTTATATACTGCCAGACTTGAAAGATAATTAGCTTCCCATTCCAAACATGGCCCATAACATCATGAGGTTTCACTGTTTTATTTCAGAACTGACCTGGTGTTTGTCTACATATCGGTGTACTAAATGGGGGCCTTAACTTTAGCTCCACCCTCTGGGAATTCTTAGCTCATTTCTCATAACTCTTCCAACTCCTCTCTTCCCCCAAGTATTTCCACTTGGCTTACAGAAACAGTTGCATTGTTCTTTTGCCTAAATCCCAAGCATTCTCTAGAGAGCTGTTTTCACTTTTTGTAGAGCACTTACAGTTTATCTCTGTAAGAGAATAGTTTTGAGTTTGGCACTTAGTCTATTTATTTTTCATTCTAATAGGAATCACTTTGGAGCTAGCTAAGCCACTGTTAGCGGACTTCTTAAGTGCTGCCCAGACCTCTTCCATCTGTATAATAAACTCATTTTTTCATGTCAGAAGTTTAATGCAACTAAAGAAGAGAATTCCTTATAATAACAATAATGATGAAAGAATCTAACAGATTCAGGGAAATTTTACATCAATCTTTTTGAAGTTGCATCAGTTTTTGATAAAATTTTGAGGTTTTTTTTTTTTCAATATACCCCCAGGTTAGAATAAAATAAATTCACCAAAAATCTCTGAGTGTAATATACACATTTTATTTCTGTCCTATACTTCTATATAGGAGAATTGTTTTTAATAAGGGGAATTACATGGCTGTATGCCGGTGACATAAAAATTCAGTATGCATCATTAAAAATAAATTAAGAAATATATATAGCAGTCAAAGTGAATTTTTTTAGGGCATTGGTGAACAGTTATATAGTAGTACTTGCTTATTTTCATGTGACATTAAATAGTACATGTTTAAAAAATAATAGATACTAAGAATTGGAAATAACAAAATGTTTTTTGTCTCTTCCAGCACCTGACACATATTGAATGTACTACTTATATTTATTTTTAAAATAAAATTTCATTGCTTGGACATTTGGACCAGCTAATATCAAATGGGTCCAATCTTGTTTTGTCTATTTTACCACACCTTAAGTAGATGGAGCTTACAGATAAACATTAAGTGATAGCTTCAGACTTTGTACTCATTCAAATAGATTTTAACAAGAAAGGCCAATTTTTCTTGTTTCTTGGGCATTCAGATACTTTTTGTGAGCTTGAATTGTCAGTATCTCCTAATCTCTCAACTCTCTTTTTCTCTTGATTTCTAATCTTACTCAGTTAGACTGTAGAGAAGAGAATACAATAGAGGGATTAATGGCTCAGTCCAGAAATGTTTGCTTACTGGACAATAGAAAAGGGAATTTGGTAGACGTTCTTAACCTTCCTGTTTACATTCAATAATGTAACTGGTATATTGAATAGGTTGTCAGCAATGGTTGTATTTTTCCAATTGTGATTTCCAAAGTCTTATTGTTAGGTGTTCATCAAATAAAAAAAGAAAAAGAACAAGAGAGAGAAAGAAAAGATGATAGATTTAATAAGTCAACGAAGTCGCAAAATGAGACTAAAGGAAGGATAAGAGCGTGTGGGGGGGTGGTGTGTGCGCGCGTATTTGTCTTTGAGCATGTATGTGCAAATGTGTGTATTAGAAAAAGAATGCTGAGAAGCATTGAAAAGAATGTATTCACCTTTTGTGAATACTAATGACTGTATAGCTTTCTAAGTGCTTAATAGATGTGTTCCATACATTCTGTGGGTAGGTGTGGTTTTTGCTAGTTTTCATATGAGAACATAGAATCTTAAAGAAGTCAGAAATAGTTATTTAAGACCCCTTAAAGCCTAAGAGGCTCAGCATTTGGATTCAGATGATCTGTCACTCCAAAACCTTTTTCTTCATTGGTGAAACTAGTTATTACAGAATCAGGGTTAATATTACTCTGGAAATCTTGCCACAGATGTTACTCTATGAACTTTTCAAATCTGACTAGATGATTATGTGGAGACTTCCAAACCCTTCTTTACTGGCATGAATAAAGGTAAAACATACTTCAGAGCCAACTTTAGGTAGTGCTATTCACTGAAAACATCTAAGTGTATAAAGCAAAGAAATACATCACATTCGTCCCTGCCATCACCTTATTAACTTACACACAAGGAATGAAGAGATAAAACTTACACATATGGAAAACCAAAGAAAATTATTTTGTTTGGGTTTGGGTGGGAGTGGAGGTGAGGATTGTGCATATGTGAGTGAGTGGGATTCTTGGGTTTTCTCACAGAAAGATTTTGGCAGAGTTTCCCATTCAGCTCCACACACCTCTTCATCAAGGCATGGCAAGTTCTGTAAGGAGACACTACACAACACTTGCATAGACACAAACAAGCAAAAGCTGCATTAGAAAGGGACAGGTTTATTGGGGCCTCCCTGGTGGCGCAGTGGTTAAGCGCTGCGCTGTGGAGCTGTTGGCAGCTGCAATGCGAGTTCGTGCGCTGTGGAGCTGTCGGCAGCTGCAATGCGAGTTCGAAGCCCGGCCGGCTGGGGAGAATCCCACATGGTGCGGCAGACCTCTCCTGCCTCACCCGCTGCTCCCCTCAGCACTGCTCTGCCTGTTCTGCTCCTCGCTCCTTCTCTGGTGAACCCTCTCACCGCCCCACACCTCTGGTCTGTACCCCAGCTTGTATGTATAAATAAATAAATCTAAAATAAAAAAAAAAAAGAAAGGGACAGGTTTATTAAGGAAAAAACACCTGCATAGATGGAGGCAGTCAGTCCTGGGGGCAAGATCTGTGTTTTGCCAGAGTAAGGGTTATCCTTATATACTGTTCTTTGGGGGGATTTATTCCTTTGTGGAATTTTAACACTTTGGGCTTGGGTTGGGTTGATTTTCTGTAAAGACAGATAATCCTTTTTGACCCCACCTCTGATTCATGGAAACTTCATAGCCTGTTTAATCATCCTTACCCTCACCTCTGATTTTTGACCTTATGAAAACATCGATCCTAAATTTTCTACTCCAGGCTTCCTTCAGTATTACCAATTAATAATTTGAGATAGCAAAACAATCTTGTTAGTTGATTACCAACTAACAAGAAATTGAGAGATTTGTATCGCAGTGTAGTGGTAAGGGAATTCTTAATAGAAAGCAGGAGAGGTATTTTGGCTGGATGGGGAAAGATGGGCAGAATTTAGAAAGTGAGGACACAAAGGATGGAAGTTTGGGATTGAACACAAGTGCAAAGAGAGGCAGGCCAGCAGGAGTCATTGGGTATTCCAAATAGGCTGAAAGACAAATAAAAACAGGGAGGTAAGTAAATCACTTTGAGCAGAGTAGGACTTTAGTAAGATAGGAAGTAGAGATGTTATCTAAAAGTAAGAACCACAATCTGATTTTGCTCTGCATCTTTTAGGTCCAGAATCTAGCAAATGCCTAGTCCACAGTAGACTCTTAATGAACACTTAGTAGGGAAAATGAAAACCAAACCTGTGATTAAAACCCAAGATGGTTTGAAAATTTTTACATTTGAAGTTTTCAGTTTTAGAAATGTTACTTATTTTTAAATATATTTGAAACTGGTTATAAAGAAGGATATGTTTGTTACATATTAGTACCATTACATCCCCAAATCACAAACTGATCATTTTAGTGCTAGAAAAAGACAATTTTTTAAGAATGCCACACATCCTTCCAACCTAGATATAAGCAAACATCTTGGAATGTAAAGTTGCTACTGAGATGTAGAGAGTCTTTGGAGGGGGGGTGGGGAGAAAGCTCACTTTTAAATTGTCCCATCTGCTCAGACATGGTCAAGAATTTTGAGTTCTAGGAGAACCAAAACAGATCAAGATTACTAGTTTTTACAGATTTTGAAGTAAGACTTTGAGTCTGTAAGGCAAAGGGAACTATTTTTATTGTTGTTTTTAAGTTAAATATAAACAGAGGGTGAGAAAACACGGAAATTACACAACGTGGGATTCATGTAGACAATCCAGCTGCAACTGCATTATTCAGGATCTTTTTGCCTCTGAAACAGAAAAATGGTAATTAACCAATCAGGATGAAATGTCAATTTGAGAGGAAGGTAATGCTAAACTTTCATAAATCATCCAAACACCAAGAAATCTGTTACATTTTGACTTCCAACCTGCTCTGTTGCTATGAAAACTCAATCTCGTATCTCAGCTCTCTGAACACTACATATTCATGCAATTATATTTATTTCTGAAAAATGGACTCTGCGGTGGTATAAGAGAGTTTTCCTTTAGTCTGCCTAGCGTTTTTCCAAAGGAATACAGCCACATAATAATAAGTCATGCTCCTTTGGAATTATTTTGTTACACTATGTCAGAAATTTCTCTTTATGATCTAAATAGAAAAGAGTGTTTACATGAGGTGGCAGTTGTCTTGGGACTTGTCTCTGGGGTGTTTGCTAAATAAAAGCTCATCTTTTCAAGCCCAGTCTTTATTTTTTCCCAATAGTTTGCTGGCAGATTCAAAGACCTTGCTTCATTACCCTTGTGAGTTGGAGCAGAACTGGTAGGATGATCACAGGGGAGTGAGCGAGCTTCAGCATTTCTTAAAAAGACCATTTCCATTTCATTGGCAGAAGCACCCCATACTGTGCTCCTGCCAATCCTTAATTCTTTTTGCTATTGGTTCAGCAGGTCAAGCTTTTGTAGGGAGGGATTTGTTTCTTTAAAATCCACTATGGTTCTTTTTCCTTCCAGCCTTTTCCTCTTTCTTTTGTGGCTTGTGATTTCTTTCAGACTGTCGGTGATTTGGTTTCTGATTCTCAGAAAATCCATATATCCTTGGGAAAATGTAGTTAATACTGCAGCTTGAGGTGAGATAGAAGTAAAGATGCCTTAACATGTGAAGTGGGTAAAAAAAATTGTAATCGAAACAGTATGATGTTGATGAGGCAATGTGTGAGGCTGTCAGGAGGCATTCTAATATGCTGACAAATGAGACTGGCTTCCTAGTTATGCTCTATGCAAATGACCCATTATTTTTTGTAGGAGGAAGGAACCTGGAATTTTAATTAGCTTTGTTTTTAGAGATGCAGGTGAGGCCTTTTCATTTCTGCTTTCTGAAATTTGTAATATGTCCTTAACCATTTTTATCATTGACTGTCAACTTTAGAAATGAAAATGTTGAATGTTTAATTAAAAAATTATTTTGATTATTGGGTGTCATAAGCACTTACTCTAAAATTCTCATTTTGTGTAAACTAAACTGCATATGAAGGCTTCTAATTTTCTACACTGAATCATCATAATTTGATAAAATGACAATAATATGCTATATATTCTGTATTTAGAATTTTACAATTAGTTGCATAATTGACATGTTTATATCCTCATATAGTCATCAACAAGTTGTCCATATGTGTCTGTGGATCCTTTTTTTCTGAGGACTGTGCAGGTAGATGAGGGGGAGGGTCATAAGAGGTGATTATGAATGGTAGGAGGAAATATTAACTATCTTTTAAATATCCCTCTCCTTTAAAAAAATTGAAGTGTTAGGTCGCAAAGTAAAATTATTTTAAAATGTTATAAAATGCTACATTCCTTCTTTACTTTTTAATCTCCAAGTAATTAGCATGTTACTATATTGAATCTCTTTCAGGCAGTTTTTATGTTACTATTTCCAAACAGCTTAAGGGGTAGCTTTTCATTAACTGAGGAGGGCCTAAACTTTTGCAGATATAGGAATACATTTTCATTTACCTCAAGGTTTAAGAAGACCAAAAAGAGGATAAGGATGTGGGACTTAGGGGAGATGGGGAAAGATTGGAGAAAGGCAGTAGAACTGATTCTTGAGTCAATAGGATATTGGCAGGCAATTTTTAGTTACTTGTTACTTTCAGTTTCTTCCTGGAAAGTTGAGGGGAGCAGGAAAGAGTCAGGTAGGTGTCTTCCTTTTCTTAGGTCTTCTGGAATGACTATAAATTTAGAATTGGCTACATAGAGCCCAGAGAGAAAAGAGATGCAAAAAAGCATCTCATGGTCCAAAATAGTGCCTTTCAAACACAGAGAGAGAGAGGGAGAGGGAGGAGAGGGAGGAGAGGGAGGAGAGAGAGGAGAGAGAGGAGAGAGAGGAGAGAGAGGAGAGAAAGAGGAAAGAGAGGAGGGAGAGAGAGAAAGAGAGAGAGAGAGAGAGAGAGAGAGAGAGAGAGAGAGAGAGAGAGAGAGAGAGAGAGAAGTCTATTATTATTTTCATATATAAAAAAATATGTTGGTGTCTGGGTATGGGACATTTCCACCATCCTCTCTGGGTTCTTCTTGAACTGGTCACTTACTCAAAACAGCATCAGACAGGTTGGCAGAGAAAAGAATAGCAATTTAGTAACATAGTATGCAGGAATTATAATGATTATGTAGGTCTTGATTTCAGTTGGGAGGTATGGAGTTTCATTCCTAAACAAATGAGTGAGGTAAGACAAGAAGGGTATCCAAGAGGGGGAATGGGGACTTTTCATGACAATGAGGAGATGACTTCTGTACTCTGAAAGTAGGGATAGGTGTTTCAGATAGAGACTAAAGACAATGAGTCCACACATTAACCAACTCTTGTATGATAACACTCAAACTACATTCTTCTGGGTAATAAAATGGAGCTGTGATTGTTTCTTTGATTAAGGCTAGGGTAAAAGGATTAAGGGAAAGGTAGAGTTTCTCTTATGCCTCCAGGGCAGTCATTGTTTTGTACTCAATCTACATGCCAGAGTGAGGAGTCTTGAGGAAAACAAGTCTGAAAATCTTGGAGTAATCTGTTTGAGCGCCTCCATTGGTATGACATCAGTTCACAATATTAGAAGAAACACAGTGATAAGACTGTGGGGCACAGAGAGAAGCTGGCCAGAAAGCACAAGTCTTATACTTACACACCCCTCCAACCAGTGATGCAAAAACCTGCCAGTCTGCTTTCAGAAATCCAACTATGAGGCCGTTGGGGCTGATGGAAGGAATCAAGTAATCAACTCAGTTCCTATAATTTAAGAAGTCTGGGTTTTTGTGCAATACATACTGTGGTGTCCTGGATGGGAAACCTTGTTTAGGAATTTAAATTATTAGAGCATCAGAGCAATCAGAAATAGTCATCCTTGATCATTGAGTTTCTAAGAAATACTAGGAATATTTTGTTGTTTGGAAACTTTTCCAGAAAAGTAATGGAATAAGGTATAAAATCCTCTGGTAAGAACATGGTCGCAACACAGAAAATTTAAGCTCAATACTAATATGAGGTTCTCTTATCTAGAGTTATTCAGTCTCTTTGTCTTTATTTTCATTAATGAAAAAAATATAAATAATGAGGAAATGATAATATGTTACCTATAACATATTACCTATACTACATATTACCTATACTTATACATTTTATACTTCAAAGAAGTAAAGAGTAATTTTATGTGTTTTCCTAAAGAAAACTTTCTCTTAATTCTACCCAAGTGAAAAATCTCACCTCAGAGATCTCTTATCTCTTCTCAGTTATTCCCATAGCCTTGATTTGGTTTAAGAATTCCTGAATTCTCACACATTGAATATACTCATATAATCTGCTTCCCATTATATTTCTCTTAAGACTGAGGCAGATAATAAGGAAAGAGAATCCTGCAATTATGGAGGACCTGATTACTAAAAAAAACCTCCCAGTTAGAGAGCATTGATAATAAATGATATATTTGATTAAATTATCCTAAAATATCCTCAATTGTGTGCCTCTTTTAAAAAAATAAAGAAAAAAGACTGCTGTGACACTTCCTAAATTCTTGGAAGTATACAGCTAAGAGGAAGAAAGGGAAAATCTGAATTGAAGGTAGCTATCAGTTGAAAAGAGTACTTTATATTCCTTCTAATCTGAGGATGTGGTGATTAAAGAATGATTGTTCTTTAAAGACTGTGACCAGCCCCTGCTGTGCACAGCCAAGTCCCCAACGGAGCCTTGGACCTTCACTGGAGAGTTCATATCAAAAATAAATTTGGTATGTGGGAGAGTGTATGGGTAGAAAGATATGTGGGCACTAATTTGACCTTTGATCTTCCTAGAAAATGACTCTTTATATGGTCTGTTTACAGAAAACTTTTCTCAAAAGGCAACAGCATATAATTTAGAGCAGAGGATGATATGCTAAAACATTCTTTTGTTGATCGTTTTTCTCAAATATAGTGATGAGTATACAATGGGAATAATAACTTGGTATTTATAAATCTTAGTCCTCAGTAAAAAACACAAAGTTTATTAACTGACAGGAACATTCATTGTGAGTAATTTGCTGTTTTGGTTGATACAGTTGACATATTGTTGTCATTTTCTCCTTTAGTTAGCATTTAGCCTAAAGGCAATAGTTTTATGTTGTTTTCTTGTTTGTTTGTTTCAGCCTGATACATCTCCCAGCTACAAGCAACTTATTTTAGCCACATATAAAAAATTGGTGAATGCATCTGCATACACAAAATGAATTGATAAATATTGTATGAAAATATGCTTACATGAATTGAAAGTTAAAACTAATGGAATGAATTTACATTTAGATTTACATTTACCAGTCTAAGAAGAAGTGTTTGGAATAAAAGTAAACCTTTCAATTCTGTAAGGAGTGTCTGTTGGAGTAAATATAATCGAGCCTGACCTAAACATGAGACATGTGCATTATCTATTCTTTTATTGCCTACATTACTACAAAAGCCAGTCAGTGATCCCAGTAAATATTTGTACCAAATGGTTCTTCCTGAATTGCCTTACTTGACTAAGTGGCTTCCAAATTCAAAATGGTTTGATGACTTTTCACATCCTTAAAGTGAAACTAAAATTCTTATCCCTGACTTTTAAGACTTCTAAATTTAGGCCAAAGTTACCTTCTTAACCTCATGAATCATTAGGCCACCAAAGACAATTTCAACCAAGATAGGCTTTTACTTCTTACCTCCATGTCTTTCTTCTTTGGGATTCAATAACCTTGTAACACCTTCTGTAATTCCCCCTCTTCATTTCAGGGTTACTGTAAGCTTTTCAGTAAAACATGATAGAAAGAATACACACTTAAGTACATGATGCACCAGAATTCTAGAGTGGGCTCTTCCTTTTACTAGGTAGGGAACCTTGAGCAAACCACTTCTCATTTCCAGGACTTAGTCTCTCACTATGTACAAGTATATCAATATAGCAATCAGTTATTGGCAAAATAATGCCATATGATAACCACAAAAACACAATGATATAAAATAAACATTTCTCATACATCTGTGGGTACACTGGGTTTATCTCTAAGTGCTAGGTTCAGGATTTTTCATGCTTTGGGGAATCAGTTTTTCTCTTGAGTTATATAAAGTCCAAGTGTGCAACTGTACGTGTACAATTTACTCCTTAAAAGAAGTGTTATCATTGGGTGGAGAAATGTAACATATACCCCTAATACAGGGATTACAATGCTATAGGGCAAAAGGTATAGGTTAAAAAAAAAAAAAAAAGGAGAGTGAGGAATTTAGAATAATAATGGAATCTTCCACAACAATAATAGTATTGGGGGGATTAATTCAGATAATCTAAACTCTCACATTTACTTAGAGCAAGGGTTATAGAAATAGTTTCAGTATATAAATGATGTATAATTTCTTGACAGGTATGTGAGACAATCATACAAAAATTACACTTGGAAAAAATCATGCTTCCTCACCGTATTTTGTCATTCTTCATGGTGTTCCTGTCAATCAGACTATAGGACTAATGATGTTCATGTATCTGAATCAAGTTAGTTTGCTCACTCCAGAAGTTTTCCTGCCATCTGAGTAGCTCTTCCTGCATAATCATCTCTTTGAGTGATATTACCTGATTTTTTTAATAAATATTTTATTTTTGTTATTCATATCTTTTACATTATTGTGTGTTCCCCATAGGTTACCCACCACCTGTTCACCCGTGGAGCCATAACCATAGTCCCCCGTGCTTCCCTCTTCCCCCCTCTTGAGTCCTTACCCTCCCCTCCTTCCCTGCTGAATGTCGCATTCTTATTTGGCTCCCCTATATCCCTGTTATAAGTGAGACCATTCAATATTTTTCTTTCTTTGTGGCTTATTTCACTGATCATGATCCCTTCTAGTTCCATCCACGTTGCTGCGAATTGCATGTGTTTGTCTTGTTTGAATGCTGAATAGTATTCCATTGTGTATATGTACCACATCTTCTTGATCCAGTCATCTATTTTTGGGCATCTGGGTTGTTTCCATACCTTAGCTGTAGTAAACAGTGCTGCAATAAATAGGCGGGTGCACGTATCCTTTTGGATTAGTGTTTTTGTGTCCTTTGGGTAGATTCCCAGGAGTGGTATTGAGGGGTCATATGAAGTTTCTAGGAGTTTGAGGAAACGCCATACAGCTTTCCATAGTGGTTGGGTCAATTGGCATTCCCACCAGCAGTGTAGGAGAATTCCTTCTTCTCCACATCCTCATCAACATTTGTTGTTACCTGTTTATTTAATGTGCGCCATTCTCACTGGCGTGAGGTGGTTTTGATTTGTATTTCCCTGATTATAAGTGATGTTGAACATTTCTTCATATACCTGTTGGCCACTTGCTTTTCTTCTTTGAAGAAGTGTCTTTTTAGCTCTTCTGCCCATTTTTTGACTGGATTGTTGACTTTGTTTTTGTTGAGTTGTGTGAGCTCTTTGTAGATTTTTGTTATCAGTCCTTTATCGGTTGTATTGTTTGCAAAGATCTGCTCCCAATTAGTAGGGTGTCTGTTTGTTTTGATTATTGTCTCTTTTGCTGTACAGAAGCTTTTTAGTTTGACGTAGTCCCAGCTGTTTATCTTTTCTTTTACTCCTTTTGCTATGAGGGAAGTGCTTTTAAAGATTTTGCTGAGGTGTATGTCATGTAGAGTTTTGCCTATATTTTCTTCTATAAACTTTATGGTTTGAGGTACTATCTCCAGATCTTTTATCCATTTTGAGTTGGTTTTTGTACATGGTGTGAGGTAGTAGTCTAGCTTCATTTTTTTGCATGTAGCAGTCCAGTTTTCCCAACACCATTTATTAAAAAGCTAATTTTGTTTCATTACATATTCTTTTCTCCTTTGTTGAAGATTAGTTGTCCATGAATATGTGGATTTATTTCTGGGTTTTCTATTTGAGTCCATTGGTCCGTGTGTCTGTTTTTGCTCCAGTACCATGCTGTTTTAATTATTATGGCTTTGTAGTATAGTTTGAAATCAGGGAGTGTAATCCCTCTATTTATATTCTTTTTAGTGAGTAGAGCTTTATCTATTCGAGGATTTTTTGTGGTTCCATATGAATTTCATCAATATCCGTTCTATTCCTTTGAAGAATGTCATTGAGATTTTTATCGGGATCGCATTGAATCTGAAGATTGCTTTTGGTAGGATGGCCATTTTGATGATGTTGATTCTTCCAATCCATGAGCAGGGGATGTCTTTCCATTTTTTTGTGTCCTCCTCTATTTCTTTTAACAGAGTCTTGTAGTTTTCTTTGTATAAGTCCTTTACCTCTTTTGTTAGGTTTATTCCCAGGTACTTGATTTTTTTGGTTTCCATTTTGAAGTGGATAATTCTTTTAATTTCTTCTTTTCAGACTGAGTGTTTATATATAGAAAGGCTACTTATTTTAGTGCATTGATTTTTGTATCCTGCTACGTTACTGTATTGGTCTATAGTTTTGAGTAGTTTTTCTGTGGAGTTTTTAGGATTCTCTATGTATATAATCAGATCATCTGCAAATAGTGCCAGTTTAATTTCTTCCTTCCCTATTTGGATTCCTGTATGTCTTGTCTTATTGCTCTCACTAGGACTTCAAGTGTTATATTGAAAAGCAATGGTGAGAGTGGACATCCTTGTCTTGTTTCTGATTTTAGGGGAAAGGCTTTCAGCTTCTTACCGTTGAGGAGAATATTGGCTGTGGGTTTGTCATATATTGTTTTTATTATGTTAAGGAATGTTCCTTCTATCCCAAGGATTTCAAGCACTTTGCCGAATGCTTTCTCAGCATCTATTGCTACAATCATATGGTTTTTATTTTTCTTTTTGTTGATGTGTTGGATTATACTGATTGATTTTCGGATGTCGAACCATCCTTGTGTCCCTGGATTAAATCCCACTTGGTCGTGGTGTGTTATCTTTTGGATGCATTGTTGGATCCTGTTGGCCAAGATTTTGTTAAATATTTTTGCATCAGTATTCATTAGGGAGATTGGTCCGTAGTTTTCTTTTTTTGCAGTGTCTTTGTCTGGTTTTGGTATTAGAGTAATATTTGCTTCATAGAATGTGTTTGGTAGTACTCCTTCCTTCTCAATTTTTTGAAAGTGTTTGTGTGATATAGGGATTAGTTCATTTTTAAATATTTGGTAGAATTTGTTTATGAAACAATCTGGTCCTGGGCTTTTTTTCGGGGGGAAGGTTTTGATTACTGCTTCAATTTCGTTGCTTGAGATTGGCCTGTTTAGGTGTTGTATATCTTCTTTACCTATTTTTGTGTAGCTGTGTAGTTTCAGGAATTTGTCCATTTCCTCTAAGTTGTTGAACTTGTTTCCATATAGCTGTTTATAATAATCTCTGATTATTCTTTTGATTTCTGCTGTGTCTGTTGTAATTTCTCCTCTTTCATTTCTTCTCCTATTTATGTGTGTGTTCTCCTGTTTTTTCTTTGTAAGCCTGGCTAGGGGTTTGTCTATTTTTATTTTTTCAAAGAACCAACTTTTGGTTTCGTTGATCTTCTATATTGTTTTTTTTTTTTTATTTCCATTTCATTTCTTCTTTGGTTTTTATCATTTCCTTTCTTATACTGGCTTTTGGGTTTTTCTGTTGTTCCTTTTCTAGTTCTTTGAGGTGAGAGATTAGATTGTTTCTTTGAGTTGTTTCTTGTTTCTTGATGTGAGCCTACATTGCTATGTATTTCCCTCTTAATACTGCTTTTGCTGTGTCCCAAACGTTCTGGAAAGTTGTGTCTTCTTTGTCATTCATTTCTAGGTATTTTTTAATTTCTTCTTTGATCACCTCATTAGTCCAGTGGTCTTCGAGCAGAGTGGGGTTCAATCCATGATGTAAAAGGGTTCCTTTTTTTCTTTTCATGGGTTATTTCTAGTTTGATGACTTTATGATCAGAGAAGATAGTAGGTATGATTTTGATCTTTGTGTATCTGTTGAGGTTTGTTCTGTGACCTAGTATGTGATCAATCCTGGAGTATGATCCATGTGCACTTGAGAAAAATGTGTATGCAGATTTTTGGGGGTGTAGTGCCCTATAGATATCTGTTAAGCCCATGTGGCCTAGGTCTTTATTTAGTGCTTTAATGGCCTTGCTTATTTGTTGTCTCGTTGATCTGTCCATTTGTGATAATGGAGTGTTGAAGACTCCTACTATATATGTATTTTCTCTAATGTCTGTTTTCAGAGATGATAATAATTGTCTTATATATTTTGGTGCTCCTTCATTTGGGGAGTATATGTTGATGAGGGTTATATCATCTTGCTGAATTGTCCCCTTTATCATGATGTCATGACCATCTATGTCTCTTTTTACCTTTTTTAGTTTGAAGTCTATTTCATCTGATGTAAGTATAGCTGTCTCTGCCTTCTTTTTAGGTCCATTTGCTTGTAGGATTGTTTTCCAGCCTTTTACTTTCACTCTGTGTTTATCTTTTGTCATTAAATGTATTTCCTGTAGACAGCAGAAGGTTTGGTCCTGTTTTTTGATCCATTTCGCTACTCTGTGCCTTTTTATTGATGAGTTGAGTCCATTTACATTTAGAGTTAATATTGATACGTTGGCATCTATATTGGGCATTTTGTTTGTCTTTTTGTGGTTTTATTCCTTGTCTTATTCTGGTCTTTTTCATTCCTTTGTCGGTTTTGGTTTTAGGACTTCTTGTAGTATTTTTTGTAGTGGGGGTTTAGTCATGACGAATTTCTGGAGACTCTGTCGGGAAGATCTTTATCCTTTCTTCATAGAGGAAAGAGAGCTTTGCGGGATAAAGTATTCTTGGTTGGCATTTATTGTCTTGGAGGTTGTTGAATATGTCTCTCCATTTTCTCTTTGCCCGTAGCGTTTCTTCGGAGAAGTCAGATGTTATCCTGATTAGTTTTCCTTTATAAGTTATTTGTTTCCTGCCCCCTGCCATCTTCAATATTTTTTCCTTGTCCTGTATTTGTGTGAGTTTAACTATGATATGTCTAGGTGTAGGTCATCTAGTATCGTGGTGATTTGGAGATCTCCTTGCTTCTTGTATGCCGATTTTCATACTTTGGAAGTTTTCTTCTATCACCTCCTTAAATAGTTTCTCTGCTCCTTGGTCCCTCTCCACTCCTTCTGGGATTCCTATAACACTTATGTTTCCTTTTTTCATGATGTCAGATAGATCTTGAATTGTTTTTTCATTCTTTTCCCTTCGTGCTTCTATTTCCTTTTCTCTTTTGGATCTTTTAACATTTGCATCTTCGAGATTGCTAATGTGGTCTTCCATTTCATCGATTCTGCTTTTATCGCTGTTTCCGGAGATCTTTAGTTCTTCCATTAAGCTCTTATCCTCCTTCTTTAGGGTCTCGATTTCTTTCTTCAGATTGTTAATTGTTTTTTCCATTTCTTTCTTTTCCTTTATCATGATTTCCTTAATCATGATTCTAAATTCTTTGTCTGTCAGAGAGAGAAGTTCTTTCGTGTCGTTGTGAATGAGTTTTGGTACTTGATTTTCTTTTTTTCCGTATCCTTTCCCTGAGGGCTTGCTTGGTTGTTTGTATATTTTCTTCTCCCTGTTTGTCTTCTGATTTGTTGTAAGTGTTGGGAGATTTGGCACTGGTATTGGCAGGCATCTCTTTGGGTTCTCCTTCTTGGATGTCAGGGAGTGGTGATCTAACTGATTCTGGCCCCGTTAGGCCAAACCCCTGGTGGTCGTGGTGGTCGGTGGTCCCAGTGCTAGCTCCACTCAGTTCCAAGAACCCCAGTACTGAGGTCTGTGACTGTTTTGCACTAGATCCTTGTAGGCTAGGGAGGATAATTTCTTAAGATTTTTTTTTCAGTGGTTCCTGCTGAGATGGTAGTTGCAGGTTTAATTTAGGAGGTCTTCTGTAGTCTTTTGCCCCTGAGGTCTTGGGGTGTTTGGGTGACCCCACTGCTGGGATTCTGTCCCTTTTCACGTGTCAGATGCTGCTGCCATCAGTTTTCTTTCTGTCTCTGTCGCTGCTAGTATTCTTGCTATAGATCTTCCTGTTCTTTCTCTCCCGCTGTTTCCTCCAGTATTTACTAGAGGCTATCACCGCTGTTGGGATTGGGTCTGGTGGGAAGGAGTCACCTGAAGCCAGCCCTGCGCCTCTGCGTCTCTGATTTCACCACTATCAGGGCACAGCCACTTTACAGTGGGGGAGAGGTGGGGGCAGGTGGCTGTGTGTTGCCTCAAGTAGGCAGGTGTAATTTCGAGTCCCGCCAGGAGTCTCTAGTTGTTTCAAGCCCTGCCCTGGGGCAGAGGGCCACCGGGGGTAAGGGGCGTGGGGGGGTGTTTTGTTTTGTTCTGTTTTCTCCTTTTCTCCCAGTGGCGCTTCTCCTGCGCCTGGAGGGCGGTCACGTAGCCTAGCGGTCTTTATCTGGCATTTGTGGAGCTGACCCTCTCCCGCGGTATTTCTCTCGTGTGGCGCATGGTGGAGTTGCCCTGACTGTGGTTTTTCTCCTGTGGGACGGAACAGGAAGCCCCAACCACGCCTGGCTTTTGTCCCGTGCTTCTCCTGCACCTGGAGCCAGGACAATCTCTTCCCTCGGTTTCTCCAATGGCTAGAGAATATAAGCGCTACTGAGAGGGAGATGGGACCACCACCTCAGAGTTCTGTTCCAAAGGGGAGCTAGAGTGCTGGCTCCATAACAGAGGTTGGGGGAGGAGCTACACCGCAGCTGCCCAGGGCTTTGTTCCGGGTCCCACCAACTTCCCCAGTGCACTCTGCCCTCTCCAGGGCTCTGTTGCTACTTGGAGGGACTGCTGCTGTCAGTCTTGAGTTTATCACTCTGCCATGCCCAGGGAAACGCCTCTGCCCACCTCTCTTTTTCTGGGTCTCCTCAGGTGCCTCTCGTCTTGGTTTCCTGGTCCAGTTTTGTGTTGAGGGGTGGGGAGAGGGGATCTGGTAGTTCTTTCTTGTCCTTAGTCAGTCTTTTCAGCTTCTTTCCAAGTCCTACACACCTGTGAGGGTGTTAGATTTATGTAGCGTTTCTGGATCTTCTCTGGGTTTGGCTGATGACCCTTTATAAGTGGCTTTTCTTTTGGGAGAGTTGATTCTAGCGTCCCTTCACCACCCTGTTGATGACGTCACTCCGATATTACCTGATTTTATCGTCTGCACAGATAATTTTTATATCAGATTAAATTATATTAATATAAACCTAAAATATTAAGAAATGACTTGTCAGCTTAAATTACTCTGCCTTTGGCTTCTGACAATGGCTACCAAAAATATTTGGTGAGAGCTTTGCCTTGTACAACCACCTTATAGATTAGATCTATTACCCATATACCTTCTTTTTAATTCTCAGGGTTTTATGCTTTTTTAAGTGGCTTAAACTCAAACTTTATAGCACTGCCATTGCCACTGACCTTCAAAGCTAAGTAAAATAAGGGAAAACACCAAAAAATAAAAAGGTACTTGAATGTTATTTTCTTATTGGTAACTGTGTGACGAGGAAGAGTGGCTTGAACTTGGAATCAAAGACCCTGGGTTCAAATACCAGCCTAGACCTCAGGTTCTTCATCAGGAGTGTAACTTAGATATATAAAATGTACTTTTATACATTCTTTTTGATTATGGTATTTTGCAACTGTGTTTATTAAAAATGAAGGAAATAGGAAAAAGGCAGAAGAAATAAACTATTTTCTAAATAGTATATCTTCGTGCCATCGCTAGTCATTGTTTTGGAATCTAGCATAAAAGCTAATATGCCTATTTTTGTTGTTGTAAGGATTTTATATATATATATATATATATTATTTTTTGTATGTTGTAAGGATTTTAAAATGTTTACCTCCTTAAAGAAGAGCCATTTCATGATCAGTGAAATAAGCCAGAAAGAGAAAAATATCGAATGGTTTCACTTATAACAGGAATATAGGGGAGCAAAATAAGAAAGCAACATTCAGCAGGGAAGGAGGGGAGGGGGAGGGCTCAAGAGGGGGGAGGAGGGTAGCACGGAGGACTATGGTGATGGTTCCACGGGTGAACAGGTGGTGGGTAACTTATGGGGAATACATAATAATGTAAAAGATGCGAATAACAAAAATAAATATTATATAAAAAAAAAAGAAGAGCCATTTCTTTATTCCTTAAATTTCTACTTTGTGGTGAATAAATATATTGTTTTGGAAAGCCTGAATGGAATTTATCACCCAACATGCTGGAACCTTATTATAAATCATATCAAAACAATTTTAGAAGACTTTGCTTTAAATGCTTACTCTCCCCTGGTAATTTGGCTGAATTCCTTATGTAGATGTTTATGAGCATTTCAATTTTGATGCTGTTTAGCCTTTTACCATATACATATATGACGAAAGTCTGAATAGCATTAGCATATGTGTGTATATATATATATATATTGGTGTGTAGGCCATTGTGACTCTGATTCCAAATTACACACATATGTGTTAAATGTAGTTTCATTTTCATAAAGGAAATATTACTAAATCCCACCACTCCTATGGTTCCCATGCAAAATGAATTATTTCGTACTGTAATGTGGAGTGTTTTAATTTTCCTGTGAGGAATGCTCTAGAATTGTATCCTGTTATTTAACTGTTGGATATCTCTCATAGGCTTGTACAGAAAATGAGAGTTCTGATAACTTTCCTTTCTTTTTGGTATACTAAAATATAAACTAAGATTTATTTCTTGAGAAATCTAGATGTTTTCTAGATCTCAGTGTAGGTCAAACATGTTGAGTCTTAAGAGCAGGCACTCTGCAAAAATGGATATTCTAAGTCCTTGAACTGAGGCCTTTTTTATTTTTTTCTCCCAAATTCATAGTCCCATCTCACTAAGATAGTGTAACATTTAATAGTGTAAGCTCTGGGGTCAGACTGATTTGATTTTTGTATCAATCTCTGCCTCTACTGACCTGAGCAAGTTGCATGACTACCTGAAGGCTCAGTTTTGTCACCTTCATAATGGGGATGGTAATAGTTCCTAGTATTTATCTCATTCAAAAAAATATATTTAAGGCCTGCCACATGTCACTTAATGTTCTAGATGCTAGGGATGCCCATGTGCCAAAAAATCTTATTATTAACTTTACTCGGGATAATAAATAATCTAAATGAAATAAGTATGAAAGAATAGTGGTCACCACTCTGATAAAATAGTGACTGTGTACTATTTGGGGGTAGTTGATGAAGTTATTTATGAAAATGATATATATTTTTAAAGATTCATTTATTTATGCATACAAGCTGGGGTACAGGCCAGAGGAGTGGGGTGGTGAGAGCTGCTGACAGCTCCAGAGTGCAGCGCTTAACTGCTGCACCACTAGGGGGGCCCTGAAAAGGATATATTTAAGATGAGATTGGAATAATAGGTAACCATACAAAAGTCTCAGAAAATAATATTTGAGGAAAAGGAAGCATAATAGTAAAAACTCTGGGATGATAATAGATTTGTTATGTTCAAGTAAAAGAAAAAAAGACCAGTGAGGCTTAAAGAAAGCCATTATGAACAAAGGAAAGAATCATGTGGATATTAGGAAAGAGTCAGAAACTGCAGAAACT
This sequence comes from Scalopus aquaticus, assembly GCA_004024925.1. Taxonomy (NCBI): domain Eukaryota; kingdom Metazoa; phylum Chordata; class Mammalia; order Eulipotyphla; family Talpidae; genus Scalopus; species Scalopus aquaticus. Next base: position 24,398 of record PVIJ01005912.1, on the reverse strand, counting down.
TGTAAACTAGGACAAGGACTTTGGATTTTGTTGTATGATTGGGAGTCATTGGAAATCTTTATGAAGTGGGCATCATGATTTAATAGTTTAAAAAAATATTTCTTGTCATATTTTGTGGAGAATGGAATATAAAAGGAAGATCTGGTTGGAGGCTACTATTATAGTGCAGATGAGAAAGGTGCTTACATGAGATAGTTGTAGATGTGGAGACAAATGTAAGGTTTTAGAGTACGTTTTGGAGGGTAAAGTCAACAAGACTTGCTAATAGAGTATATGCAGGGTGTAAAAGGATGGGTTGAATCAGGAGCAAATCTTGGTTTTTAGCTTGAAGAACTGATGGTTGATGACACCATTTCCTAAGAGAGGTAAGATGTACAAGGGGCAGATTTTGGAAGAGACGTGAGAGTTCTATTTTGAGCTTGTTGAGAGGTCAGCAATGGATCCTGCAAAGGCATAGGCAATGAGGTAGGAGAAAATCAGAATATAAAGCCCTTAGTATGTTTGTACAAAGTTGATTCTCTAAGTGTGTTTATATCTTGTTTGAATTTATTCAGAATACGGAGTCAAGTAGATTCAGAGGTGATGCCAGAGGTACTAGTGAAGAAGTGGAAAGTGAGACAAGGTAGGGGAAAGGTCATATCAGATGTGCTATCAAGCAGGTTGCCAGGGTGGAAAACAAGTTCAGTTCTGCTGGTGACCTGTAGGAAACAGTATAGAAAATACCTCAGATTTGTTCCACTCAAGGGTGAGAAATATTTATCCTGCATTTGTCATTATTCGAGATCTGCTGTCTGGGATATTAATTCTTCATACATTGGCCTGCATCCAAGATAAAACCTTCAGGAATAATGCAGATACTTCTGGTATGACACCACAGTTTGTACTACAACAAGTATGGAGCAGGTCTAATAGAATCCGTAGAGGTTATCAAGTACTATTAACATGTCCCATACTTGATTGGTCTTAATCATTTTACTTATTCTCATTGAAATGTAATAAGAAGAAAATGTGCCCTAATTGATAAAATTGAGTTATTAAGAAGAAATTGAAAATTCTTTTTACTGTCATACCTAGATATATAACAAACTTTAGGTGAGTGTACTAATCAATGGCAGATAATTCTCCTTATATTGTGGATCTGAAGTAGCATGTTCTTTTAGGCCTTTTCTTCAGTGCCAAAAAACATCATAAATGGGACACCATTAAATATGAGGGTAAATACTTATGACCTTAGTTTTGATAGTTTTTTAAATATGAAAATAAGAATTGACATGATATAATACCTTGAAATTTAGTGACGTCCTCCCAGAGAACCAAAGATTATTACACTCAATACATTTCAAAATACCTGTACACATGAAGCAACTAGATCCTAACTCCTGGGAGGGTAGTGAGTGAAATGATTATTGTCACAGGTGAAACTGAATTGCCTTATAACTTCTTACCTGCCCAAGTGTTGATATCGAGACCAAGACTCTGATTAGGTATGACTTCCTTCTCTCTGCCATAATGAAAATGGTAAATGCTTACTTGAGTTTACTATGTGCCAGGCACTGCCCTAAGCACTTTAAAAAAATAAACAAATTTAGTTCCCAAAACAACATTTTAATTTAGGTAGTGTTTTTATCCCTATTTTTCCTACTGAGGCACAGAGATTGAGTAAGTAGCCCAGTTCACATTTTGTAAGTGTCAAAGCAGGGGCTTAAAATAAAACATTTTTCCTCCAGAATCTATTACATGAATGGCTGTTTTACACAGGTTAAGTAGCAGTGATGGATTATGAGATCTTGTCAGTGGCTATTTGAATTGCTTAGAGAAATCACACACATGATTTACTTGGTACTTTTCCATAAATTACTTTGTTAATCATTTTTTCTACAGGTTAAAAAACTTACCATCAATGGTCTTAATTTTAATTGAAAAACTTCAGGGTATCTTTTCTGTGAATCTTTTGTTGTTTCAAGTGACTAGTGTTTTTGTGTGTTCAAAAATAGTCTATTAATAGTGTGACATTTTTCTTTTGTTAATACTCATGCCTTTATAATTAGGTTTAAAAATATGCAGGATACCAAGAGATATACCTACCAACAAACTTCCATTAAAAATCTAATTTAAAAAGTTCTGAGAGTTCAAGGCTTTGTCTTTTGGAGGGACATTTATATGGACCCAGGTCTTCCCCAAGAAAGATTTTACAATGTTTTGTCTTCTATATGAACTTTAGAAAAATGGTATTACTTTATTATTTCCCCAAGGCTAATTTATCTATCTTCCTGTTTCTTTGCTATTATCTGCCCACTGTATCAAATGGCTAGACATAATCTTTAGAGTAATTTCAAATATGTTACATCATTTGATCTCAGTAAGATATTTGCTATTCGGTATATCATTTTGGAGATCACTTTCATTGTTAACAAAGGAAAATATGATATCCCACCTTGTGGGGAAAGAACTGCTTTCAGCTCTATCATATACTTCTAACCCATATGGAAGAACTTTCTATCCCATTTAGCCCTAAGTTATTATAATTACTTCTCCCATGTTACTTCATATGTGTGTCTTTAATTCCTACTGGAAGGGATTTAGAGGCTCATGTGCACTCCTTTCATAGCCATGAGTTTCAAAAATAGGAGGTGCTTAACTTACTGGCCCCCAAATTCTGTTTCCACTTATATCTATGTTAAGGTAGATCTACAAAAGAATTTATGATCCAATATTCCTTCTCTTATTTAAAATGTCACATTCCTGTGTTCCAGAAATTAATACCAGATTTGTATGTTTGTGTTTAGTTATTTTATTTTATTGTTGTTGTTGTTTTAGATAGGAATAAAAGAAATTTTCTGGTAATTTAAAAATCACTTATAGCACATTTCTATAATTCCAATCACTTACAGATGTACATTTTTTATTTATTAGATTGTTAATTCATAAGCAAATGATCTATGAGCAAATGAATTAAGCTGACTTCATTATAATTTAAACATTTTTTTAGGGTACTTTAAAATAGAATGGCTTAAAAGTTTTCTATTTAAATTATATTTTCCTTGTATATCTGAGACTAGTCTTGAGTTATATACAATTTTATATGGCACATATAATAACTGAAGATTTAAGATCGAGTATGCAAACCTCTTTTAATGTTGGCTTTGTTTGATGGCTGTATCCAAGTTCCTTTAGAAAACATTATAGAATGTGAAAAACTATTTCAATGTTACTATCTATGTCAGAAACTGCCAGAGGCAAGCTCCACATATATTTGGAATCGTTTAGAGGTTAATGCTAATTTCTTTCAAGATTCTAGCCTATAAAATAATAAGTTTGTAAAGATACATTTATTTTTTAAAAAGTAATTTAGTGTTTCATTTGTGATTTTTAGCACCACCCAGGTGAGTACAAAAAACATGAGAAATAAATCAATTGGCATGTTATTATAAGGTTCTGATATGAAAGACTATTCTTCATGTGCATGAGCATAAATAAGTCTAATTATAAAACTAGTCTTTCTCATTTTGTTTTTATCAAACAGACAGAAATATTATATTTAATAGATGAAAAACATTTGGGTTAGATTTTAACTAACAGTCACATGAGCAGCTTTATTATTGTCACTTACATGAATTTTTAGTGATTTATTTGTTTCCTTGATATTTTCTAATGAAAGTGGAAAATAGCACTTACTTGTGATTTTTAATTATTGTTCCAACCTTCACATATTTTAGAAAAAGTAATTCTAAAAATATTTCATAAATTATAAAAAATATATGAACTTTTAAATTTTTATTTTAAAGATTTATATTTATTTATACATATAAGACTGGGGTGTAGGCCAAAGGTTCAGGGGGTGAGAAGATTCACCAAAGGCAGAGTGGGGAGCAGAACAGGAAGATTGACTGAAATGCACTGCTGAAGGGAGCAGCGGGTGAGACAGGAGAGGTCTGCTGCACCATGTGGGTTAGCTCCCTGGCTAGGGATTGAACTCAGGTCACAGTGGCTGGCTATAGCTTGATAGCACTGAGACTTTAGCATCTGCACCACCAGGGAGGCCCAAAATTTTATGAATTAGAACTATTGTTGTTATAGCAATGAAGGTAGCACATTAAAATAAAGATATGTACCTACTAGTAGAATTCCCATACATGTTACATTATTTATTTTAAGCCAGTGAACTTCCATTACCCATGATAAAACTGACTCAATATCCTGAAGAATATCACTCATTAAAATCACTTGAATTATTTTATTAGGATATTTAATAACCATTAAAGATACATAGAACTGACTTGAAAATAAATCCCCCAAGGTCAAAAGCCTAAATAAAGGAGACATCTACTGCTGCTTTCTTGTGCTCTTTTTTATCACTTATTTTTATATCACTTATTCTAAATTATATGAAGGTTAGAGCAGTAACTAAAAATCACAACTAAGTGACCATCTTACGTATTGGCAGTGTACATTTACACTACTTACTTGCATGAAAATTCCCAAATGAAATATTGAGATGAAAGTATTTTTACTCCAGAGAGCTTGGGATGGGACCTGGAAACATCCCCATTGCAGCAAACCCATGCTATAATGATACCCCCATCAGGTTTATATCAGGCTTCTCAGCAGAAACTCTGTAGGCAGGATGAAAATGGAATGATGTATTAAATATACTCAAAGATACAAAGTTTCCGCCAAGAATAATATATCCGGAATAACTCTCTTTCAGATATAAGGGGGAAATAATGGCTTTCCCAGACAAACTAAAGCTAACGGAGTTCGCAAACACTAGACCTCCCCTACAACAGATGTTGAAAGCAGTGCGCCTATCTAAATAGAAATGAAGAAAATTACAAAATATAAAATAAGGAAATAGAATCAGAAAACTCAAGACAAAAAGTAGTAGCATCTCTCCATATACTAACAGTAGTAGCATCTCTCAGTATACTAACAGTTACTCTAAATATACATGAATTGGACTCACCAGTCATAGTACAAGTTAAGTGGTTGGATCAGAAAACACAATCTTTTTTTGTTGTTGTTATAGCCATAAAACCCATGGGAGCTCCAAAAATAAATATAGACTCAAAGTAAATAGTTGGAAAATAGTCCCCCAAGCAAATACAGCATGGATAGCTAGACTTACATCAGATAAAATAATTTTTTTAGTTAATAATATAGCAAAAAATTGGGATGTAATTATATCATGTAGGGATGTAATTATATCATGATAGAGGTGTTAATATATAAGGATGACATACCACTAAAAATACATATATATATACACATATATGCATAGATATATACATACATATATATACATACACACACACACACACACACACACACACACACACACACACACACTGAATGAAGGAACACCAAAATATATATGACAACCATTAACAAACCTAAAAAACACACATTGACTACAATAGGATAATGGTGTGGGACTTCGGCATCTTCAAAATCTCATTTACATTAATGGACAAATTGACCAGACAGAAAATTAACAAGAAAACAATAGCCTTAAATGAGAAATTAGAGCAGATGGGCCTACTAGACATTTATAGGGCACTCCACCCCCCAAAAAGCTGAGAACATATTCTTCTCAAGTACACATGGAACATTCTCCAGAATAAACCAAATGTTGGGTCACGAAAATAGTGTCAGTAAATTCATGATGACTGAAATTGTATCAAATGTCTTCTCTGATCACATAGGCATCGAAGTTTAAATTCAACAACAAAATGAAAGTCAGAAACATCACTACTCTGTGGAGACTGAACAATATACTAGTGAATGACGATTGGGTCAATTAGAAAATCAAGAATAAATTTAAAAAAATTACCTGGAGGCAAATGAAACTGAAGATGTGAACTACCAGAACCCATGGGAAACAGCAAAAACAGTACTAAGTACACAGACCTACATCAAGAAACAAGAATGATCTCAAAGAAATAATCTGATATTATATTTTAAGAAACTAATAAAGGAAGAACTAATGAAACCAAAAGCCAGTAGAAGGAAGAAAATTATAAATATGAATGGAAATAAATGAAATAAAAGTCAAAAGGATAGTTCAAAAAAGATCAATGAAACCAGAAGCTGGTTCTTTGAAAAAAAAATAAACAAAATAGAGAAGCCTCTAACTACACTCACCTAGAAAAAAAGGGGAACACGTCTGTTACCCTGATTACAGAACCAAAGAGATCATACATAAAAAGAAAAATACAGAAGAATACCCTTGATAAACACAAATGTGGAACTTCTCAACAAAGTCTTAGTAAAAAAAAAAAATTCAACAATACATTCAAAGTATAAAAAGATAAATCAGGACCTTGTGGGATTTATTCCATAGATGCAAGGATATTCAACATATGCAATTCAATCAGTGTAATTCATGTATCAAGAGACAGAAAGAAATAGTAATAGGATCATATCAGTAGATTTAGAGAAGGTGTTTGACAAGATTCAACATCCACTAATGATAAAACTTCTAGTGTACTGGAAAAAGAACGAATATACTTTAGTACAATAAAGGCCTTTTGTGCCAAACCCATAGCTAGCTTCATTCTCAATAGTGAAGATGTCTGCTTTCCCCACTATTGTTCAATGCAGTATTAGAAATCCTAACCAGAACAGTTAGGCAACAGATGGATATAAAAATGACTCTATAGTGAAAAAGAAGTAAAATCACCAATTTTTGCAGATGACATGATAATATACATAGAAAACCCTATAGCTTCCACTAAAAACTATTATAAATAATAAGTATGATAAAGTGGCAGACTACAAAAGCAATATAAAAAGTCTGTTGTGTTCCCATATGTAAATAATGAATTTGAAGAAAAAGTAATCTTAAAAAAGATCCGATTTATAGTAGTAAATACCTATTAAATACCTAGAAATAACAAGGGAGGTAAAAGCCCTGTTCAATGGAAATTATAAAACATTGCTAAAAGAAATAGCATGAAATATATTTCATGATCATAGTTAGGAAGACTCTATTGTTAAAATAGCCACCTTACCTAAAGGGATACATACATACATTCAATTCAATCCCTTTCAAAATTTCAATGAAATTCAAGGAAATAGAGCAAACATTACTGAAATTTAATATGGAATCAAAAAGGAGCCTAGATAACCAAAGAAATCTTGATGAGGACAAAAAAAAAAAAAAAAAGAGAATGAAATGGAAGTATTATGCTCCCAGGCTTCATACTTTACTTCAGCCTACAGTAATCAAAACAGTATGGTACTGAAATAAAAATAGACACACAGACAAATAGAATAGAATTAGGAACCCAGAAATAAAACCACTTTTACATGAACAGTTAGTCTATGGCAAAGGAGCCAAGAGTATACAGTGGATAAAAAACTATTTTTAATTAAAGGTGCTAGGAAAATTGGGACAGCCACATGTAGAAAATTGAAAATAGACTTCCTCCCCCACGATACACAAAAATAAACTAAAAATAGATTAAAGACTTGGACATAAAACCATAGATTAGTAATAAAATATGAATCAGATAAATCTGTAATAGCATTTCTTTGTAAGCTGTAAAGATAGATTAAAAAAAAAACTGCACAAAATCTGCTATAACCTGAAGAGAAACAATCAGAATTAAAATGTTTTTTTATTTTTTTATTATTCAAGAAGATTTGAATTACCTTTAAACATTGTTAAATTAATTACATGTTATATTTTCTAATCTAAAAGAACTAAGTGTTTATTTCCCAAACCAATTACAAACCCACACATATATTAACTGAAAATCAAAATTATTGTCCTTTATAATTTAGGAGCTGTTTTCTATTCATCACCTTATAGGCTTTACTTGAATCCAATGAGAGAAACACAAAAATAGTTTGAGGTCAGCCCTAATCATCAAAGTAGTAGGAAGTTTAGCAATACAAAAATTGTCTTTGAAAGCAACACTTTAACGATATGAAATTTTTGTTTGCTATCCTGGGAAGAAGCATGACTATCCTGAGTCCATGACTGTCTTGAGTCCATGCAGGCCCTGGCGACATGGGACTATGGAACAAATTCAGATGTGTTGACCAATGTGACATTTATTTAGAAGAAATAAATTTGGAAATCTTAACCGGATACTACCATAGTTAGCTGCTAAGAGTGTGTTAGTAGTTATTTACTTTATGTGATTTCCAAATCCCTGCATGATTTTCTGATATTCTAAAGCAATGGTTTTAAAAATATGATGTGGGGATCACTGGGGATCTTTAAGGCCCTTTTAGTGAGTTCTATGATTTTCATAATGATGCTTGTAAGTTATTTGGTTTTTTTTTTCAGTCTCAGTCTCACGCAAGGGTATGGTGTTTTCCAGAGACTGTATGACAGGTGATATCGTAATATGTTGAACATAGAGATATGAGAATCTGGTACTCTTTTTATTTTTATTTATTTTTCATTTGTTTATTTTTATTTTTTTTTAAGATTTATTTATTTTTGCACATAAGCTGAGGTACAGGACAGAGATGTGGGGCGTGAGACGGTTCACCAGAGACAGAGTGGACAGCAGAACAGGCAGATAGACCAAAATACATTGCTGAGGGACGCAGCAGCGAGGCAGGAGAGGTCTGCTGTGCCATGTGGGCATCAAACTCATGCCGCAGCTGCCAGCAGCTCCACAGCGCTGCACTTAACTCGTTGGCCACCAGGGAGGCCCTCTGGCAGTCTTTTTAAACCAGACATTAAATATATTTGCATAATATTTTTATGTAAGTAATGCCATTGTTTCACTAAATTTTTCATTTTTGAAAATGTGGCCATTTTTCATAATATATATTTGCATCAATGAGTAATCAATTAATTAGTTTATAAACTTATAAATAAATTTTTAAATACTCAGTTAATAATATGGTAGATTATACATATAACACACAGAAACAAATCTAAGATGGTTAATTTTTTTTTTAAGAATGCAAAGTAGTAGAAAGGGAATATTTGTAAATCAAGTAATACTTGAATTCATATGGAGTAACTTTGACATGTGGGATCAAATTGTGGCATGAATCACTTTGGAATTTTCCATATATAGGAATAATAAAGTGTGTGTCTGTTTAGGGGGATATTTCTAGTATTTCTTGGGCAAACTTTAAGTGCTATATATAATCTGTAATCTGTAGACTTTATAACAATTTAGAACGTAAATATTCTCATAGCTCCAACACTGGTATTTTTTTTCTAGGCTAGACACCAATAAATATCATCTAAATAAATTTTGGGGAAGGCATAAAGCATTTTCAGAATTATGAGGGGGCAAAAACCAGTCGTGTCACCAAGGCCACTTGTCACCAGTAGCACAAGTAGTGTTATGCAATGTTGACAATATCATGAAATAAAATCCTTCGCTTTGTAATTTTACCAGAAATTAAAGTACTGTTATAGAGGAAAGTTGATGTTTTAGCCGGTATTTCAGGAGGAATTTGTACTTCTCATTTTCTTGCTTTGTTATTTCACTTTGGCTGAGCTCGGGACTGGCTTTTTTTTTCCTAGAAAAGTTTGGTGACCTCACATTCTTCTGCCTTCTGGCTCATTCACTTTTTCTTCCCCTTCAATTCTTGATTAAATCTTCTTGGCCCCTAGGAGTTCTTATTCCTTATACAGCAAGTCATACACTTTGTCCTCTTGTTAAGGAATGAATTAATAAGCTTAACTCCCTCTTTGAAGAAGAGTTTGGAATGCTTTTTTGGTGAAAATTAATATTCAATTACCGAGTCTGTCATTTCAACAAATAGAAGAATAAAAAACCCACCATAGCTGCACTTAAGAATAATTGGAATTGAATTTCAGTTTGTATAATACCACATGACTCAAGCTTTCAGAAAATTTTTTATGTTGATTTTCTTATGAAAATGAGTGTGTTCTTTTTGTTGGTGCATATTTATAGCATGACCATTTAACTCACTGCTCTGAAAGAACATTGAATGAGTGGTCTTTGTACTTGAATTTGGAGTTATAGACACATCCTATTGACCTATGAAATATATAGTGTTTATCTTCCCTTGGTATTAAGTCCTCCTAATGACAAGTATATCTCTTCTCCAAATTGAATTATTTACTATTTTTAGGTATTCCTGTGTTCCTTTGACAGGGATAGTGTATGAATGCATAGGGGACAATTTAGGACATTGCCCTTAGCAACCTTTTGTCTTCTGTGGGTTTTTCATCAGAGGTTATGCGTTGAAGTCTGTGTAGCTCAACTGCATAATGAAAGCATTTTATAGTTAATAATTATTTAAATGTTAAAAAAAACTTTATGGAAAAGAATGATATAATAGCTGAATACAATGAGAATCAACCTAAACAAGTGGAATATACATACAAATAACTCTCGGGAGTTATTTAGCTGAGAACTTAGAATAAGAAAGTGATTTGCAGAATCAATTGCACAAGGTCTAATTAGCTGTAAAACAGGTTTTTTCAAATGGTAGTGAAATTATAAATAAGACCTAGTTTATCCAGAGCTGATGTTGACCTGCCAATCTGAAATTACTTATTTGGGAGCCAAAAACATGGTATTTGCTTATTTACTGTGCAACCTTCAATTTGTTCTTTAACTTTTGAGGGTTTTAGTTTCACATTTGTATACTTTGTATGTTAAGGATAATTATACTTGCCCTAACTACTTCACAAAATTTTTGTGAGAAAATAAATATAAGATAATGTATGCACAAGTACTTTCAAAATTTTCAAAAACAATCTAATATTACTGACTTTAAACAGTTGTTTTCTGATGTCTGGCCCAGAACTTGTGTAAATTTCCTATCCACTCTTTTATGAAATTAGATAAGGTCTCCAACTTCTGGTTAGTAGAGTAAGGGTATCAGTGGTAAAATAAGACCCATGAAAAACATCTTCATTCTTTTGTATTATCTGTTGTTCCTTTACCATCCACTGGAGATGGAAGAGTACCACATGAAGAATCAGGGTTCAATTTCAAACTGCTATTTCTTGTGACAAACAAGAAAACATGTGCTTGTTATCTCCTGAGTTGTTACAGGCTTGGGTCTACCTGTTGCTGATATATCCTATGTATCTCTCAACTAACACAAGCTTTGAATATGACTTCTGTAAAAAGTACCAGGTTATGTATTAGATTTTATATATGGGAGAAAACCTTGACAGCATGCTGAGTGGTCATTAGCTATTAAACACAATTCTTTATTAAGAATCATTCAAATAACAGGATTTCTCTTATTCCCTATCTTCCCATTTATGTTATATACCTATTGTGGCTGTACCAAAGAAGTATTGTGTATTTCTTAGTATAGCATGTGAGGAAGCACATGTTATTAATCAGTCTCATTAATAGTAATATTAACTTGTGTGAGTTTATTAACATAGCATCTTCTGTGTTTCTTCACACAAGAAAGTCATCTTTTTGCCATTTATAGCAAGAGTTATGTTCAAATTTCATTTATATATAATATTGTATATAATATATCACTACATGTATCTATATATAGCATATGTACTGTATATGTATACTAATATATAATAGCATATACAGTATATATTACATTATATGTACTATATATTTTATAGAGTGTGTGTTATATATATTATATATCTCCTCTTAATCCTCAAGCTTTTACCCACACGTTTTAGCATTTCTTTCTTATCACTATTCAGTTCAAATCAATTATTACAATAGTTACAAAAATATGTAACTTTTTCTTTCATTGTTCCTCCTGTGCTTTTTAAAGTATGAAATATTTTTCTTTCCCCAGAATTTTGTATTTATGTCAGCATAGACAAAGTTTCTTCAGTCATTTTTTAGCTAAACTAAAACTTTATTTTTGATGCTGATATGAGACAAATGCAGAAGAATTTCATTTTAGAAAACAGTTATGATTTTTTTTAGTATCCTAAACTCTTTTTTCCTCTAATTTCTCCTGTTCCAGCACAACTTAAAATTGCTACAGTCTCTGAAAATATATCATTTCTAAATTTTCTAAAGTTTAAAAATTTAAAAGCCTAAAATTTTTAAACTTTGTAGATAAAATTGTAAATATATTAACATTCATGCTGTGATTAGTTACTAGAGTCTTTATTTCCTCACCCAAATCCAACTCTATAGTTTGTTGATAAAAACTTTAAAAACTGAAGGGTTCTGAATATAAGTAGCCAAGCAATCTTGGAAAAGAAAACCAAACAAAGTTGGAGAGACCACATTTCTCAATTTCATACTTACTACAAAGCTACCATTGTCAAAGGGGTGTGGTACTGGTGTAAGGATTGGCCTATGGATTAGTAGAATAAAACTAAAACTAATTGCCAAGAGGCACTAATGGGATACTCTTCAGCAAATGCTACTGGGATGTTTGATCTTTATCTCATATAATATGCCAAGATTAAACCAAATTGAATGAAAGGTAAATTCAAACACTACGACTATAAAACTCTTAGGAAAAAAACATAGGTGTAACTCTTCACAACTTGGATTTTCCAATGGATTCTTAGATATTATTTTTTTAAAAAAGCACAAGCAACATGAGAAAAAACTGATAATTAAGGCATCAGAATTAAAAATATTTGTGCCTTAAACAATATTATAAAGAACGTGAATAGATGGCAACTCTCTTACCCATCTGTGACTATGCAAGTGCCTCTCTTTCTTTAACCTTTTCCTAATAAGCCTGCACTTAAAAAAATGTGAAAAGACAATCCACAAAATGGAATAAAATATTGACATGTCATGTGTCTAATACGTGTATACACTCAGAATATATAAGAATTCTTTTTTTTAAGTACATTTTTTTTAAGATTTATTTATTTATACACACAAGCTGGGGTACAGGCCAGAGGTGTGAGATGGTGAGAGGGTTCACCAGAGACAGAGTGGGGAGCAGAACAGGCAGATCAGAAATACACTGCTGAGGGGAGCAGCGGGCGAGGCAGGAGAGGTCTGCCGCACCATGTGGGATTCTCCCTGGCTGGGCGTCGAACTCGCATCGCAGCTGCCGACAGCTCCATAGCATAGTGCTTAACTGCTGCACCACCAGGCAGGCCCTATATAAAGAATTCTTACAACTTAACAACAAAAAGAGAACCCAATCACAAATTGGACCACAGATTAGATACATATTTCTTTGAAAAAGATACACAAATGGTCAATAAGCATATGAAGCACATGAAACTATATTCAACATCATGAGTCAGTCATTAGGGTAATGCAAATGAAGTGCACAAAGAAATTCTACTTCGAACCCTTGAGGATTACTATAATAAATTTTTTATGGGCGATAATAAGTATTGAGGATGTGGAGAAATTGAAAGCCTAAGTTATTGCTGTTGGGAACGTAAAGTAGTCCAACCATCGCAGAAAACAGTTTGGTGATTCCTCAATAAATTAAACATAATGGTACCATATGACCCAGCAATTCCTGTCTTAGGTAAAAATCCAAAAGATTTGAAAACAGGTGTTCAAACAAACATTTGCACACAAATGTTCATAGTAACACTATTCACAATCACCAGAAGGTACAAATGATTCAATATTGGTCCAGCTGATAAGTGGATAAACAGAATGTTATGTCTCCATAAAATAGTGTCACTCAGCCATATAAAGGGAGAAAGTACTGCTATATGAATCTTGAAAACAGACAATGTTGAAAGCAGACAGACACAAAAGGCCACATATTGTATGGTTTCATATATATGAAAATATATATGAATTAACCCATTCTGAATATTTATAGATATATATATCTATAAATATAAATATTCAGAATGGGTTAATTCATAGAGACAGAAAGTAAATTTGTGGTTGCCAGGGTGTGAGGGAGAGGGAAGAATGTGGAATGGCTGTTTAATAGGCCTTGAATGTCCATTAGGGCAGATGGAATGTTCTAGAACTAGATAGTGGTGATGATTGCATGATATTATGATTGTACTAAATGCCACAGAAGTGTAGGTTTAAATTGTTGAAATTTTAAAAACAAACAAAAATAAACGAAGTGTTTTGCAAACTATATCAGGGGATAACCAAGCAAATCACCTTTATGTTTTTTACATGAAGTACTTCCACAACAGCATAATATTAAAGAGAATCAAATATATAAAATAGAGTACTACAAGTTATGTGCAAGGTGCTATTCTAAGTGTTTTGCATGCATCTGTTCATTTAATCATCACAACAACTCTGAGATAAGGATTTCTCTTGTAATATGAAGGAACTGAGGGATAGATGTTTAAGTGACTTACATAAGGGCTCGTACTTGATATAGTCATTAAAGGGATTTGACATCAGTTAGTCTATTTTAAAAACCAAAGTTCTTAATCAGTACATTGTATTATTTCTGCAATAACAACAAAAATAGAGGACCAAATCTATACTACTTGGCTCTGATTTTTTTTTTAAAGATTTATTTATTTATGCATACAAGATGGGGTACAGTCCAGAGGCGTGGGGCGGCGAGAGGGTTCACCAGAGACAGAGTGGGGAGCAGAACAGGCAGATAGACGGAAATACACTGCTGAGGGGAGCAGCGGGCAAGGCAGGAGAGGTCTGCCACGCCATGTGGGAATCTCCCCAGCTGGGCGTCAAACTCGCATCACCTCTGCCGACAGCTCCACAGCGCAGCGTTTAACCGCTGTGCCAACCAGGGAGGCCCCTTGGCTCTGATTTTTGTGTAGAAGATATGATGAAAGTAATGTAACAGAATCTGTAGCCCTCTTCTTATATTTATACTCTTTTATCAAAAGAAAGTGTATTTCTTTGAAAGAGCTTAAATCCCTGGCCTAAGTTTGATGTTAGCAAATAATAGCATATATTAGGAGTTACTTGTTTATTATATTGGTCCTCTAAGTATTTGTGGTCAATTTTACTTCCACTTTTGATCGTAGTTTCTCTATACTTTTTCCAGTTATTTGTCAACTCATTTCAACTTCATATTTATTTTTGTCCTTATCAAATGTTGCTCTTTCATCTCTTAAATCAAGGTTAAACTGTAGAGATAAAAATGGTTGTTTTGTTTGTTTTTATTAGGAGAGTGTTTAAAAAGTCAGTTTTTTGAACTGGCAAACCAGTTATGAAGGGTAAAATAGACTTAAGACAGAATACCTTCAAAAAATTAAGATGAAATATTTCTAAAGATATGGGCACCAAAACACTCCTTTCTAATTATAAGAATGCCATTATAGAAAAAATTGTGTATTTGGTAACTGCTTTAAACTTGAAGGTGGTATAACAAATCATTGTAAAAATGGACAACATTGATTCCTCCTGTCCCAATATAAAACAAAGCAAGCCAAATTTGACCTTTCTCAAGCCTTTATTTCCTGCCTTTATTTTCCCCCTTATTGAAGTAGAAGTGCTGCAAGACATGTAATTTATTCCCCTCTGTGTCATCAATGCTTAGAAGACTACTTGTCACACACTGACATTTTTGACATATTTGGAATGAATAAATGAATGAATCTACTTCTTATTTCCTTGAGTCTGATATTTTATGAAAAAATAGAGCTACTTTAAAAATATATTTTCAAATCATTTCCACGTAAAAATTAAAGGAGAAATAATGAAACAAGAAATCACAAAGAACTTTAGTATTGAGCGTGATTTTGAAAAAACAAAAAGGAAGACTAATACTTTAACAGAAATATCAACAAAGGATATAACTAGCTAACTTGGTAAATATGAGATATAGTCATTAATTGTATTAAGAGATCTACCTCACTATTTAAAATGTGTTAATGGAATCAAGAACAGTACCAATTTGTAGTTATAAAATTTACAAAACCTTTAAACCATAACATTCATTTCTATGGATGAATGATGCAGTAGATGTTTCAGTGAGATTAGGTGACAGATAAAATCCACAATTTCTATAACATTTGGAAGGGCCGCCATAACAGATCAAAAATGAGCTCTAGGGAGTGATTTTAGTGAAAAACCCAGTGAGTACAAAAAAGAGTTCATGATGGTAGAAATACAAAGTTATTTCTCTTAAAAGGTATATGCAATTGACAGAAGCAATTCTGTTTCTGAGAATTTAACTGATATGTAAAACTGATAATCAAATGATAAACACACTGGTAAAACCTACAAGCTGTTAAATATTTTGAATATCTATCTGAACTTTCTGTGTGTTTACATACATGTGAAACATATATGTGCCACACTAGTTACTGCAGCAACTATTTTTCAAGAACAAAATGTAGGAGTGAAACCAAATACCAATCAGTAGAAGACTGGTTAAACAAATAATCTTAAACTGAGTTTAAACATAAAGGGGAATACTGTGTAACTAAGATGGAAATAATAAGCTATCTCTTGTAAGTACTGATAAAAAAAAGCTATAAACTATATTAAGTGAAAAAGCAAAATATAGTTGTGATGCAACTGCACAATGAAATACCATCAGTGATTAAAATAATGTTGTAAGATAACAGCTAAATATTTGGAAATGTATTCATAGTATATTATTGGGGACGGTAGATAAGATAATGCCAAGTAGGATTCATGTTCATAAAACTTATTCATTCAAATTTATTTACACATACAGCGCAATAGCTAGAAGTCCCTGACTGTTGATAGTGCTTCTCTAGGAGTAATGGCATACTAGGTAAGCTTTTATTATCTCTGGTGTCTAAAATCTTCTAATAAATATTTAAATTATAGAAACAAAAATTCTTCAACATTTATTGATGGTTTTGACTGAAGCATGCACTATATTAAGCTTTTGGTGAGCACATTCTCAAACTTCTCAAAACCACACAAGGTAGTTCTTATTAGTTTTACAGATGGAAAATCTGAGGCTCAGAAAGACTGAGTAACTTACCCAATATTGCACAGCTCGTACTGCATGCAAACTCAGGTTTGCCTGTGTCCTATGCTATTCCTTGACCACCCTTTTAAATAATACTTAAAAGCAATGCACTGCTTTCAATTGAAAACCATCTTCATAGTTTTCTTTTTACATGTCAAATTTTTGCTTCATTTATCAGGACTTATGTTTTTGTGGGGTATGTTAATAATGCTCAAGCATTTCCTGATAGTAATTTGAATTAAACAATATTGCATATATGAATTATTTTATTTTTTATAGTAGATTAAATGTGTTAATTTGTGTAAATGATCTGCTGGGTACAGATGCTCACATTGTAAGCAGACTTATCTTAAAAGTTGCTTGTCTTTCATTGAAGTCTTCTTTCATATGCATAGTTTATTTTTCTAATGCTGTCTCAATATAGGAATAATTTTATGGAGGTATTTGTGGCTCAATGAAAGAAAAAAAGACAGTTCTCTTGGCTTTGGTAAGTATTAATGAGCTCATAGAAAATCTTGTTCCTGAAGTGCTGCATTCTTTGGAGATTTTTTTTTTTTTTTTTCAATTTTAGCCCTTTGTGGGCCCTACTTCTTTGTTGCAGATTAGCATACTGGTTTGTGCATGCTTTTTGAGAGATCTGCTTCAATTCCTTTGTGTGTACTGACAGAGGCTCACCTTGGTCTATTATCAGTAATGTCTTGGCATCTTAATAATATATTGGATTTCAGAAAAAAAAAAAAATCATTCAGAAATAATCTGACTTACTCATTTCAGAGTTTCACCAACAAATGGACAGCGTTCACTTCTGTTCATGTATATATTCTCATCATTAACAAAATGAAATCCAACTGTTAATTTTTGAGTGAATTCAGAATTTAAATTATGTCAATATTCCATACTTCATTATCATAAGGGAAACAACATTATAGCATGTGTACTATTGGATTTAGGCACTCTTATGTTGGACAATGTATTATGTTCACCCATCTATACTTTTTTAATAATGATTTTTGCTCGATAAGCAGTGATATTTTAATTGTTAAATAAGAGAGATCTCAGAGATGATAGTATTGGGGCAGTTATTAACTCATGTCATCCTTTAAAAATGGTGTGATAGGATGCTGTAATATATAAGTCATATATTTACCTATTTCCTGATTTTATTCTATCACAGACAATACTGAAATGTAAGAAGAAAAAAGGCACTTTCCTAATGACAAAATGTAGGAATGATGAAAATTATTTAAAAATTTTTTTAAGATTGAATTTCTTGTTACTATTTTAAAATCTTTATTGGTTCAAGGTGTTAAATGATGCTTTATAAGGAAATTATTTGACAAAGAAACATTTTCTTTTAAAAAATGCAGGAATCTAGTCACAAGGAGTCATAGATTCACACCCCACTTCTTAAAGAAAAGAAGAATGAGCCCCATTGAATAAAAATGTAAGAAAAATTAAAAATTTTTTGAAAATAATTTTGGTAAGACAAAATACCTTAAGCACTTTCAAGGGTTATTACTAATCTGTCTTAGAAATTTCTTCATCTTCATTCACAATTCAGTATACTGTACAATTTTACTGTGGTAGAGATAAATGATAAGTGGTCTAGAACATAGCAAGCATATTTGGAAACAGGCCAGAGACCTAATCCACTATAGGTCTCTGTTCCTAAACCTTGCTTAAATTTTGTTGACAGTGCTTCAAATAAAGTTCCTTTTACAAAACAGTTTTTGAAGAATTTTTATCAGACCCAATTTTTAGCTTAAGTTGTAGCTGGGCAATTTTTGATTATTTATAAACAAAGGAGGAACTCAGTGAAAAATCACTACAATCACTTTCTGAAGGAGGGAGACAATTACTAAAAATTATTTCCTAATCTTAGAAATGGAGCTGATTGCTGACAGAAGTTTTAATGACTTTAAGACACACAGATATATGATGTCATGGCACATATAGCCACTTCTCTTAGGTTGTATTTGTTGTGAGTTAGAAAATAGATATGCAGATATATAGTGGAAGTCTGGAAACATAATAGGGTCAGATTTAGCTTTAATTATTAACAGTGAGAGAAGGAGGGAGAAAAAGTGGGAAGAAGGAAAAAATGAGTAAGGAGACATACCTAATTAATGTAAACTATCACTAATTCACTTCAAAGTATGCTCTTAATTCAGTTGTACTATTAAAATTCTACTTTTATTTATTTATTTTTTAAATCATGGTTGAAATCTGAACCACAGGATAGATGTGTTGGTTTCATATACTGAAATGCTTAGGTTTGGACAATAATTCTAGGAGAAGTATTGAGAAAGTTGAACCAAGTACACTAAAATTCTAAAGTACTGGAAATTATTTATTTATTTATTTTTGTTTTTTAAAACGATTATGTTTATTGAAAAACACTGTTTTGCAGCACTGTATGTTTCAGGGGTATAGATTCATACCTTTGCAAATGTGTATTATATCATGGCCACCACTAAAACTCTTATAATCCTGAACCATAGTCCATTGGGCCCATTCCTCCATTTGTTCCCTAACCCCCACCCCAGTAACCTGAATTCTGCAGTCAGATATCAAGGGTTTCTTTTTGTCTGCTTCTTTGTTGTTTTATTTTCCCCTTTATATTCTAATTCTACATATAAGTGAAATAATTTGGTATATTCCTTCTAACTTTTTAAAAAAAAATGTTTTTGAGGCATCTTTGCTTTGCAGCACTGTATATGAGTCAAAGGAAAAGAATTAAACCTCCTCAGATGTATATCATCACACCCCATCCATCCCAGAGTGCTTTTAGTTCTCTAGCGAATAGTATGGTGCCCCCTCTCCTTCTAGTACCCTCAGTTCTGCAGTCGTATTTCTATGGTTTGTTTTGATTTAGTTTCGTCAGTTTATTTTGTTTCTCTACATTCCACAAAGGAAATGAAATCATCCAATACTTGTCTTTCTCTTTCTGACTTATTTTCACTTAGTATAATCCCCTCCAGTTCTGTCCAGATTGTTGCAAAGAGCAAGAATTTCTTTTTTTTTTTCCATTGTGAAAACACTTTTTAAAGGCTTGACTTTTAAGTCTATCACCATATTCCATATTATTGTTCAACATATCAATAATTTCTCAATTGTAGTTCAATATTATTTGCTACTTAGACATGTTATAGAGATCAAGTTTTCCAACAACATATTATAGTACTCAGAATATTGGTCCATCTATGATGATCATGCTCCTATCCCTGGAATCTATGAATATTACTTTATATGGCCAAAGGAGTTTGCAGGTGTGATTAAGAATCCTGAGATGGGAGATTGTTCTGTATTATTTAAGTGGACAGTCTCCTCATAGGAGTTCTTAAAAGCAAAGGACATTTTCCGGCTATCATCAAGAGAGATGGACATGGAAGACAGAAAACTACAACACTACTGGATTTAAAGATGAAGGGAGGAGGTCATAGGTGAAGGAAAAGAAATAATTTCTAGAAGCTAGAAAAGGCAAGGAAACAATGTCTCTTCAGAACCTCGAGAAAGAACCAGCCTGCCTACCGCTTGACTTTAGCTCAGTGAAACTGATTTTTCAGTTCTCCAGAAATGAGATTAAATTTGTTTTGTTTTAGGTGACTGAGTTTACAGAAATTTGTTATAGCAGTCATAGTAAACTAATACAGACAAACTTAAGATATAAAGTGATGCATGCAGTATACTCAGTCTGTAGGACATATTTTAGCCAGGACCGTTCTTCCAGCATTAAAAGGGGAGTTAGCATTTCAGTGTCTTATCTAGATTTCCTTTTAATCATTTTTAGCGTTTAGTTTTCAGCATATTGTACGAGGAATTGGATCAGGGACTTCCTGGACATCCTGAAATGACTGAAAGTGAGGTCCCTTGACTATGGAATTTTCAGTCCTAATTTTTTATCCTTCCAAATTATACCCAATAAAAATATAGATTACTGGTATTTTTGTAAAAGATTTTTATCCTTTGAATAGATGCTAAGTGAAAAACAGTACATATCAATAAATGCCATCTGTATTTTTATAGGACTATGTAAGTATGGTAGAAGTGGGGTTAACTAAGAAGATGTTTTATCTCTTTGGGGTCATTGAATCAGATGGTTGAAACCAGAGCTTTTCAAAAAGGAAACAAGAGACCATTTGGTTGCCATGAAAACTTACTACCAGTAAATTTACTGAAAAAAAGAAAAGAAAAAGAAATAGCAACAGTCCCTTCTGATCTCTTGGAAAGTTGTATATTAATTTCTAGGACTCTGAAGGATCACAGCTTTAAGATGCTCTGGTCAGATGATCTCTCAAGTCCCTTCCAGCTCTAGAGTTACAGCATCAAGCATGACTACTCCTTTCATTTTAGGAAGATGATATTTATTTCCATGAAATACAACAAAGTTAACTGACTCCTCAGGGAATGGAAACAATGACTCTGCCCCTTTCACTGTGAACTCACTCAACTGAAATAACCTTTCAGGCTTCCCAGCTGCTTTCAGATTTTCACTTGCAGGAGTTTGCCTTTACTCTTTCAACAAGGACCTCTTGCACTTGTCTTTTGCTGTGACCACCCATGTTAGTGAAATTATTTTTTTTTCTTTCAGACCAGAAGAAATGTAATAATTAAAAGTGAAAATGGGATTTAATAGCACTTATTAGTGAAAAAAAATCTTTCTAGCAGCTCTTTAAGTGCTTTATAGTTTTTCTAGAGAGTTTGGATTAAAAGAGAGACAATAAATGATTCTTAAAATATCCTTACTTGGGTTAAGGTTCAAGAATTTATGTTTTGTGAACCATAATGTTTATACCGGAAGACCTGTGTATATATCTGTGTATGTCTACGTGTCTCTGTATACAGTCTGTAACATCTAAGTATGAGAGAAACTGTATAGGTTTTATATTTCATTCTGACATATTCATGCTTAGTTACTTGATAAATAGCTACATGACCTCATTAAGAAAAAAAAAATCAATTATTCCCAGTGCCTAAATTTATTTGAGAACTTTTGGGAATACTTTTCAAGCTGCTAAAACATCAGTGCACTGCTACCCTTAGAGCATGAAAGAGTTAATACAGGTTTCAAAAAGGTCGAATTTGCTGGCTAATGGTATCTTTTCATAGGAATTACTTGGCTTTGTGGAATAGCCTTTCATCTTTCTGCTTTTTAGTTAATTCAATTGAATTTCCATCCAATCTACATTGTTTCATTCTAATTATGGTCAGTCCCTCATTTTATAAACCGTTCTATTCCAAAAACTCATTTGTGAGTTGGTTATTTGGAACTTAGAAGGTACTTTTCAATAGAAGAAAATAAAAGCTACAGATGTTGGGCATGTTCCCAGAATAGCCCACAGTAGCAAACTTAACCCATCGTGTGCTCAGTACTAATAATGCTAGTTGCTATCCGTCCTAAACAATGCATTGCAGTGCATATGAGATAACATGACTTTCAAGATCAGAGTTGGTACGTCTGTTGCTCATTCTTTTGTGCCAGGCCTGTCAGTAGGGGTGAGGACTTTCCTGTGTTCTTTCAATCTAAAATGATGTGCAGTTAGGACATGACCTCCTTAAAATCCAGCAGTTGTGACTGTCATTGTTTGGGTCACAGGTTAGGGACAGGTTTGTGTGAATGAATGAAACATCACACAGAAGCTAAGAAAATTGAAGAATCATAATTGTTTGTGAGCATGATGATTTAGTAAGACCTTAAAATGAAGAAGTTTTCATTTCATGGGTTTACATGCCATTTCAATTTATAGGCCTTTGCATATCCATATCTGTGATGACTACCAGATGAAAAGAAACACATTATGTCCACTAGGTGCTCAGTAATCTACTCTGCACTTGCCAAATGAGAGAAATTGAATATAAGCAGCTACTAATTGGCAGCAACCACTAATTGACACAGATATAACTACTTTCATAATCATTTCACTATCTTAATAACCCTTTCACCACAATTAATCTCTTAGTGGTTGAAGTTTGAGACTGAATTAGAATACTACTCTTTCATGAAATTAAAAAAAATGGTTCAGCATATGATGGATCTTTGTATATGTTTTCAGATAAATAATTACACTTTATAATATCAACTATATATAAGCTCTACAGAAGTGGAGATCATGTATGCCCAATTTTCCAAGGGTACCATGTTTTCCCACATAGTGAGTGCTTATTTATATTTGTTGTATTAATGCTGAATGATATGAAGTATAACATGACAACTAGATATATTTAAAGTTTGTACTGAAAGTGGATAACCTGCTGCTGGCATCCTACCTTATGATATATTTCATTTTAAAATACCTTTGTAGATTTCTACCTGCCTCTCCATTCCCCTTTTTGGTTTTTTATTGTCTTAAGTCAGCATGAACCATAGGCTAAATACTGATTTACTTTCACAACATGTTTCCTACTGTAATATCACAGTTCCCAGTTTGAGAACTAAAAATGGTGATTTGTAAATGATGTCTTCATGGATGCACATACATATGTATGCACACACCTGTAAGTACCCAGGTTCTCAAATTGCCCAGCTCTGTAAAATATGAAGTTCTTCTCCCACTGATTTACACAGGATTGTACAAGAATATGTTTTAGCATCTGGTAATTTCTCCTTTAACTCAAAATCTGTCTTATTAAAGAAACTGAATAGTGATAACATTCTCTTTTTTAAAAGATTTATTTGTACATACAAGAACTGGGGTGTAGGCCACAGATGGGGGTGTGTGTGAAAGGACTCACCAGATACAGAGTGGGGAGCAGAACAGGTGGATCTACTGAAATTCACTGCTCAGGGGAGCAGCAGGTGAGACAAGAGAGTTCTGCTGCGCCATGTGTGGGTAGCTCCCTGGCCAGGGATTGAACTCATGTTGCAGTGGCTGCTAATAGCTTGATAGTGCTGTGTCTTTAATTTCTGTGCCACCAAGGAGACCTGTGATAACATTCCTTAGAAAAGTACTGCCAGTGCACCAACCTTTCAGATGGATCAAGATGTTGTAATGTAAAACTATATTTTTCTTTTTTTCTCAGTAGGACATCCTTTAAATGGAAAGCTTCTGGTGTAATCTATTCATATAAATATTAAAAGATGCAGTATATAAAATAGAAAAAGACATTCCAGTTCTGGGTATATACCTGAAGAATACGAAAACATTAATTTGAAGGGGCATAGCCACTATTTTCATTACATCACAATTTACAATAGCCAAGCTAAAGGAATAACTTAAGTGCCCAAAGACAGATGATGGATAAGGAAAATATGCTCTGTATGCACAATGGAATACTATTCAACTATAAAAAATAAGTTATTGCCATTTGCAACAATGTGGATGAGGGAATTATGCTAAGTAAAATAAGTCAGAAGGAAAAAGGTAACTATCAGATGGTGTCACTTATATGTGAAATATAGAGAAACAAAACAAAGAGGCATATAAAAACCAAAACAATAACATACCATAGAAATATGACTTTAGAATTGAAGCTACCAGAGGGAATTAGATGGGAGAGAGGACACAGAGGGAAGGGTACCCAACAGACTATGGTGAAAGATTCTGGGTGTCTTGGTGGTGGGTATGATATAACATACACCTAAATGGTGTGATTTCTTTTTTTTTTTTTTTTTTTTA
>PVIJ01005911.1:70000-98161 GCA_004024925.1 Scalopus aquaticus | reverse complement strand
GGGGCGGGGATAAGGGCACAAAATGGAATAGAAAAGAACACAAGGGACCATGGGACCATGGAGATGGATCACGGGTGAATTGGTGGTGGGCTACCCAAGGGGAATACAAAATGTAAACGACATAAATAACAATAAAAATATTTAAAAAAATAAATTAAAAAAAAAAAGGTAGAGATCGTGAAAAAGGCTCCTGAGATGAGGTGAGGAAGTTTTTAGGCACAGTTGTTATTAGAAGAGGAGCAGAGGTGATGGATGTGCACCACAAGGAATGGAGATATGCCAAATCAATCTGTGCCTGATTTCTACCTCCAAACAGCACCTGTGTGTCCAGGTCCCATCTGAGCCAGAGATGGACAAAATTTTGCTTCTGTTTCCCAAGATTCCTTATCTGGTCTTTTTCTTTTCCACTGGGAGTGCAGTATGGCATGGTGGCAAAGAGCTCATGCCCTAGAGTGAAGACACACCTAAGTTCAAGTCCTGGCTCTGCCACTAAGTGCTTTGTGTCTCTGAACTGGTCACTTTGAACGGGTTAACTACTCGGTAAGCCTTATTTCAAACATCAACTACAAAATGGGGTAAAAAGCAGTGCCTGTCTTGTTAGTATTTACCTAAAGACCAAGTAAACTTAAGTAATTGCCGTACTTTAGCATAATGCCTAAATAAGTGCTCCATGTATATTAACTACCATTGTTATGAGTGGTTTAGTCACCCGAATGCTTGAACTAGAGTTTTTTGCAGATGACTCCCAGCTTTGGCTCCAGGACTAACCTCTCTCCTGAGCTACAGTGTCACATTTTGCAGGTCTACTTGGACGTTCTATTAAAAGTCAAGGTCTCTGAGTAGCCCAAACTTACTCTTTTAGTCTTAACTCCCTTATTGCTCTCCTGCTATATGCTCTTGACAACCTGGAGAGTTTTTGATCACTTCCCCTTTGTTCTTTCTACCTGGAATATTCGCTCCCCCATTTCTACTCATCAAGGCTTAGCCCATTCCTTAAGAAAGCTCAAATGCCACTTTTTCTTGATCTTCCCTGGTGAAGGTGAATTCTCTTACTCTTAATTTTCTTGAAGGACAAAAATAGATAAATAGATAAGTGGACTAAAAGAGATACCCAAATGTATACCAAATTATATATTAGAATGTATTGTATGATGGTGGCTGTTTGATTGTTATTTTGTGGAGGATAACTATTTAATAAATGATGGTGTAGTGAGTAAATATTTGTTATGAAAACAAAGCTAGAAACAACCTCATCACTTGTACCAAAAATTCTAGATATGTTAAAAATTTTTAAAGAAGTAATATTAAACTAAAAAAGAATATATCTAACTATAATACTGAATAGAGAATTCCTTTCTAATAATGACACCACAAGTAGAAACAATAAAGAAAATGTCTAAAAATCACGTACTTTTATGCATTGAAAAACTCAAAGATTCCAGTACATAAGACAAATAGTGAATTAATCATTTAAAATACAAAATAGTCTAACAAGGCAATAAGAAAATGACATGTTAATAGAAAACTTAGTTTAAAAATTAAATAGGAAATTTATAAAAGTGGTAGTATAGACTAAAAAATGTTAATTCTAATTCGTAAGATAGAAAGTAAGGGAAAACTTAAAATAATAAGCTTGTACATCATTTTGCAAATATTTAAAGGAATCTTAACATACAGTAAAACATACAGATGTATAAAAGTAGGTGTGCTAATACTTGATTTGTGTATGTGAATAGATGCAACATTTTTGTAAATCAGTTTGGTAATAGGTAGCAAAAACTTAAATATCCTTATATGAGATGACATTTTTGTTGAAGTAGCCTTTTTAGTAACATGACAAATATTTTTGTTAAAATACCGAACTGAAAATAATCTACTTATTTTAAACCTCATAATGTACATAATGAGGTTTATAAAAATTTTGTTTACAAAACTTTGGGGAAGAAATTTAGATTGCAGTACACTGCAGTGTTGATAGCAATCATCTGTGGGAGGTTGGTTGTATTATGCATGCTCTTATTCTCCTTTTTAAAATTTTCAATGCTGCACACTGAGTGTTGTATAGCTAAAAAGTAAAACTCAATATATTTTAATAGCAGCTGCTTCATATCTTTCCCTGGGTCTGACTCATAAGGGACATTCAATAAATGTTTGTTAAATTGTATTGTTTCCTGGTGACCAAGCCCACCCACAATTTCTAAATGTTTAGAATTCTCTTTCCGGAAAGGACTTAAAAACTGGTTCACATAACACTTAATCCCTGGGTACAGATAAGTTGAGTAATTCATTAATTATCCAGACTTTACATTTTCCAGGAAATATAGAGAATTTAGACATCAGTGTACCTAGCCATTCTCTTGGCACCATAGTCAAATTTAAAAGCTTTCTTTATCTACAGACTTTAAAAATTACTTCCACTTAGGATCCTGGTTTAGAAAATTATGAGGTTTTCTTACCTCGAAGAGATTTTCATGCTCAGATTACTTTAGATTTTTGCATACTTTTATCATAATTTCACAAGATGGCAAGTGAGATACATTTTTTTCCCGCTAGAAATGGAGGTTCACATTTCTAAAATGACCATGGAAAGAGTTATTGACCCCAAACAAAGGCATACATTAAACTCTAGCCCTAAATACTTGCAAAAAGGAGCTACTCAGAAAGGGCCCTTTGTTAACAGCTAGACCTCACAGGGATTCTTTGGGCAATAAAAGGTCTATCTGTCCTCAGGTGCGCACCAGAGTGTATCATTCAGTAAGGTTGTCATTGTGGTCCTATACCGCTGTGTTTCTGTTTCTTTCTCAAATATCAGCTTTTTCCTTCATCTCAGAAACAAAGCATGGCGCCACCTATGATCACTCTCTAGTATTACATTAGGAGCGATTCTGTGAGTTTTGTTTATTTAGCGAACACCCTTTGAATACCGGCTTTGACAAGCATAAATTTCAGAGCTCTGAAGATGAACAAGACAGTCCCTGACATGATGAAATTTTCAGTCTATCTGAGAAAAAGGCATTATTTGGAGAGTGTGGTATCAGGGGAACTTGTCACAAGTACACGTGCCATTCTAACCCTTAGTCAGCATGGACATTCAGAAGACGGAGAGTCTAACTTGGAGGTGGTTAATAAAATAGCTCCAACAATTTACACATAAAATTCCCTTTTTATATTCAAAAGTAGTATTTATTTGTCCAATTATTAAATAGTTGGGGGAAAGCTATCCTATTTGACATTTGTTGCCTGTCCTCATGCCATATAGAGATAAACCAAAATTCTTCATTTCAAACAAATAATCATGCTTGAGATCCTGAAGATTTTCTCCCATCTGAGATCATCTTACTGAGAGTTGTTGTCAAGGAAAAGATAATATTTAATCGCTTTAATTCTCTTATCTAATTTTATTCTTTAATTAAAGATTTCAGAGGCCTAGGAAATGCTCCTGGCTGATAGAATGTTATATTTCTCAGGTGTATCCCTGTTGATGGAGTAAATACAACTTATTCATTTTAACTGCTGTATAGTGTTCTGTTTTGCTACTATACCATAATTAACTAATTAACTATACTGTAATTAACTAATTTTCCTGTTGTTAAATATTTAGCCTAGCTTGTTTTTTTAAATCCACTTTGCTTGCTGAATCATTTTATTATGTAAATTCTCCCTATATTCCTTTAGATGCAAGGTAGATAAGATAGCTAAGAATCTTAATTGTAGCGCTAAGACAGCATGGATTTAAATCCTACTTGTGGAGTCATGAGAAAATTACTTAGCAGTGTCTTAGTTTGCATCTTCATAGATATAATAGTATCTAAGCAGCCAATTGTCTCAGCATTTTTGAAGATATTACCTCATTACCTTTGGGCATTTGCTGTTCTGATAAGAAGTCTGTTGAAATTCGTTGGTAGATCATGACTTTCAGGATTGTCCCTTTATCCTGAATGTTCTCAAGTTTCCCTATAATGTATCTGTATGTGGAATTAATTAAAAAATAATTTTCTGCTCTATATCCAATGTGTGTGGAAAGCATGTTTCTTTAATTCTGAAGAATTACCTGCATATTTCTTAAATATTTCTTCTTGATCATGCCCTTCATTCTTTTATTTTGACAATCCTTTTAGACATTTCTTAGAATCTCTCAATCTTATCTCCAAGTCTCTTCAGTCCTCAATCTTTTTATTGCTTCTCTGTACTGCATTCTAAGTTAATTTCTCACTGCTCTTTTTCAGTTCACTGACTTTGTCACATCTAGAGTTTATCCCATTAGTTGCATAGTTGTATTTTTCATTTCTAGGATTTCATATGATTTATTATTTATTTATTTATTTAAATAGACTGTTCTTTTTTTTTTAAAGATTTATTTATTTATACATACAAGCTGGGGTACAGGCCAGAGGCATGGGGTGGCGAGAGGGTTCACCAGAAACAGAGTGGGGAACAAAACAGGCAGATCAGAGATACACTACTGAGGGGAGCAGCGGGTGAGGCAGGAGAGGTCTGCCGCACCATGTGGGATTCTCCCCAGCTGGGTGTTGACTCACATCGCGAGGGCTGCCGACAGCTCCACAGCGTAGCTCTCAACTGCTGCGCCACCGGGGAGGCCCCGATTTCTTTTTTAAATAAACCTATTTTGGTTCTATTTCTGTGTGGATTTCATATTTTCTTTTGCATTTTCAATTGAAGTTATGCTTTTGTCTCTTTAAAAATCCTGAACATATTTACATATGTTTTGTTAGACCATTCTGTAGTATTAATTTTGTGTGGCATGATTTCATATTCTGAATCTGTTGGCTAATTTTTTCTTTTCAGATACGTTTTTCAGGGATTGATCAGTCATTTGTTTTAACTGGTTAAGGACAAAAGTATTTAGAAAATAAAAATTGTAGAATAACACTATTGAAAAAAAGTAAATTTTAATAGAACAAGTTTGCATTAAGCTTACAAATTTACTTGATGTTGTAATAGCCAATGGTTTCACCCTATGAATTCACCCTATGAATATTCACATATTACTTACTGTACCACAAATTAATGGAAAGAAGGATTGGAACATTAAATAATTGTAAATACTATATTGTAAGAATTAGAACATTACTGCGTACAATTGTTTATTTTTTTATTACAAACACATCATTGTCTCTTGGAGAAGTGAAAATTAGTGAGCTTTTCCTACTATAAACACCTTCTGGATGCTGCTGGATCTCTACCTTCCATTCCCCCTTTTTTTTCTTAGTGAATCTATCCAGAAGCTTGTGTATTTTGTTTATTTTTTCAAAGAACCAGTTTTGGTTTCATTGAACTTTTGTATTGTCTTTTGATTTCCATTTCATTAATTTCTTCTCTAATTTTTATTATTTTCTTCCTTGTACTGGCTTTCATTTTTGTATCATGTTATGATGCTAGAGTGGAACTTTCTTTTTCTATTCCTTAAGGTATATGGCTAGATTATGAATTTGATATCTATTTAATTCTTAATGTGGGCCTATATTGCTATATTGATCCCCTCTTCATATAGCTTTTGCTGCCTTCCATAGGCCCTGTCTTTATTTTCACTTGTTTTGCTGTAATTGCAGCATTTTGTCTTTTCTTATGACCAAATAGTATTCCATAGTGTGACTATACCAAATCTTCTTGATCCAATCCTCCATCAGTAAGTACTTGGGTTACTTCATGTACTAGCTATTGTAAACATTATTAATAGGATATTTTTTTCTTGATTGATGGTTTCCCTTTCTTTGTATAGATGTCCAAGAGTGAGATTGCTGGACCATGTGGTGTCTCTGTTTTTAGTTTTCTATGGTAAATGCAGATCAATTTTCATGGTGGCTGCATCAGTTTATGTTTCCACTGATAGTGTAATAGGTTCCTCTTTCTCCATATCCTTGACAGCTCTTGTTGTTGTGGGTCTTTTTAGTATGTGTCAGATTCAAGAGGAGGGGACATAGATTTCACTTCTCATTCAGAGAAGTGTCAAAGAATTGTTGGTTCATGTTTTAAAACTACCATAGTCCACCTTCTGGTCATGAATCATTTATATTTCTTCTACATGCAAAATATCTGTCCTTTCCCAGGAAGCCCCTAAACTATCATGCCATCATAGGATCGGGGCCCAGGTGAAGATTCTGTCCACTAAAGCAGATCCCCAAGCAGAAGAAGCTTTTTGAATAGTTCCTCAGTTACAGTTTCTCTGAGCTGAAGATCTGTGAACTAAAGAATTATGTGATTTGTTTTCTACTCACCTAAACTAAAATGTTAACCATGGGATAACTACTATAGATAGTCCTGTTAAAAACAAATGGGAAACTGGAACCCACATATTAGCCACTATGATTCAGCCATTCTGAAATCTACCTAGGTACATGTTTTTAATCTCATATTTAGATCTCAGTCCTGCATCTTACTGGTAGCTGCTCCTGTGACTTTTGCTGTGCTGTTTGGGCTCTTGATTTCTTGCCCTGTTATCCTTTTCAATAAAGACAATGCTCATGTTTGAGTAGCTTTCTCAATCTACTTTTGACCCATAAAAAGTTGGGGAGAGGTGTTTAAAAGGTTTTTATCATCTTGTAGTATCTTTGTCCATTTCAGTCAAAGGTGATATGACTCCTTTAAAAATTTTGTAAAATTCATGAATTTATAGTCCATTGCATTAGACAGAAACCATGTCTGTAAATATCTTCAAGTCCTTCTCTACCTTGGGTTCTTTCTATGCTTGTGTGCAGGACTGGGTGATGTATTGTTCTCTTCCCACAATGACCCAGATTTTCCTTGCCCACTTTTCAGCTCAGCTTGCCTCTGTTTGTCTTGATTCTAGCTGCCTGATCCTAGCCACAGAGGGATTCTAGCCATTTGTCAATAAGTTGCTCCCTTGCGACTCCAGCCTTCCATGGTCCTTAGAGGTCAACATATCTGCATAGTTGAAATTCAAAATGTATAGTTTGAAAAAAAAAAGTTTTCTTCTTGCTCTATTCCCTCTCTATCTAGATCCTCACCTAGCAGACAGCCAATGTTAACAGTTTCTCATAAAGCCTTTCAGAGATAATATGAAAATATAAACAAATATCCTCCTTTCACATGAACAGTGTTATATAAATTACATTACTCTGTACACTGCTCTTTTCATTTAGCATTGTATTTAGGAGGCCATTGCATATTAATACTTTTTTCTTAGGCCTGTGTGGTATTCCTGGACATGAATGCACTTATACCTCTAATAACCAATCCTCTGATGACAGGGGAGTCCTGGGGATTTTACTCAGATGGTCTGTTTTGTGCTGAGTCTCTGGCCTGAATGCTCGCAGCCAGTCAGATTAGCAAGAGGCAGGACAGAATCCAGGCGCCCTTTCAGGGTCATTGTCAGCATTCTAGAACACCGAGGGGTCAGCAGCAGGTGGGGCACAAAGGACTGGGGTACTGGATGAGAGAGGACCCCATCCTCGACAGAGTCTATATACTCTCAGGCAAGAATAATTTTCTTTTTTTTTTTTTTTTAAGATTTATTTATTTCTGTCTACAAGCTAGGGTACAGGCCAGAGGTGTGGGGCGGTGAGAGGGTTCACCAGAGACAGAGTGGGGAGCAGAGCAGGCAGATTGACAGAAAGACACTGCTGAGGGGAGCAGTGGGCAAAGTAGGAGAGGTCTGCTGCGCTATGTGGGAATCTCCCGCCAAGGCATCGAACTCGTGTTGCCACAGCTGCAGACAGCTCCACAGCGCTGCACTTAACCCACTGGGGCCTCCCTGGTGGCCCAGCGGTTGCAGGCTGCTCTGTGGAGCTGTCAGCAGTGGCGACGCAAGTTCGATGCCAAGCCGTGGAGATTCCCACAAGGTGCAGCAGACTTCACCTGCTGCAGTGTATTTCCTTCGATCTGCCTGTGCTGTCCCCCACTCTTTCTCTGGTGAGCCCTATCGCTGCCCCATGCCTCTGGCCTGTACCCCAGCTTGTTTGCATAAATAAATAAATCTTTAAAAAATATAATTTCTTAATGAGATTTTTCTTGGACCCCAGAATGTCTTCACCACAGTGGAAGCCGGCTTTATATAATGTTGTCCACCCGACTGAAATGACAGAGTTTGAGTTTGGTCCCCAGTGCTCCTATGCCTGATTCGTATTAAATGGTGGTGGCTTTGAGTGCTGTGCTTTCAAGGACCTGGTCCTTGAATGTCTGCTTACCCCTACTTTCCTGACTTTGCTTAATAATGGTCAGCCCATACTGGGGGAGGCTCTAGTCTGGTAGAGGAGGGCTGGCAGCCTCTCCCCAGGGTGGCTAGAGGTGACAGGCATACCCACCTAGTGGGGGATGCTGCCTGTGCTGGTAGGTTCTGCCTTTTAAAAAAATTATTATTATTTATACATACAAGCTGGGGTACAGGCCAGAGGCATGGGGCGGCGAGAGGGCTCACCAGAGACAGAGTGGGGAGCAGAACAGGCAGATCAGAAATACACTGCTGAGGGGAGCAGCAGGCGAGGCAGGAGAGATCTGCCGCACCATGTGGGATTCTCCCCAGCTGGGCATTGAACCTGCATCGCTGCTGCCCACAGCTCCATCGCGCAGCGCAGTGTTCAACTGCTGCACCACCAGGGAGGCCCCGGTTCTGCCATTTTTTTGATCTGACCACCAAAGAGCCTTGTCTGACTGGCCGAAACCCCCACTTCCGACCCCCCCCCCCCCCCCCATGGACAGTGGTTGCAGAGCTCTGGTAGGGAGAAGTGATTGGCCCTCCCTCACCTCTCAGGCTTAGATTCCTGCTTTTCTCTTTTGCATTGGGTGTGGGGCAGAATAAGAAGTGGCATTAAAGTTTGTTGTGTCCCTGTCCTAAAATCCACTCCTCTAGAGGAGAAAGAAACTGCTTTGTCCTATAATTAGTCCCAATTAGATTAGTACAGGAACACAGACTTGTATTTATCTTATTCCTGCTGTGTATCAAAAGCTTAGTGTGTCTTCTCAGTTCTCTTACCTGTAAAATGAATGGTTGGGCTCATTTTCCAGCCTGGTTCCTCATAGCTGGATATAGGAGCTGAGGCTTTCAGGGACCCTAATGGTTGAGCAAGCTTCTAACAGTTCAGCTTCCTGGTCAGCTATCATGAGCCAAACACTGTGCTGGGTACTAAGGAATTGCAGGTGAGAAACAAGACGCAGAGTGTGTGCTCAGGGAACCTGCACGACAGAGGGAGAGCAGTCAGGTGGTCTCAACATATTATTATTTAAGGTTTATTTATTTATGCATACAAGAGCTGGTGTATAGGCCAGAGGTGCAGGGGGTAAGAGGATTCATCAGAGACAAAGTGGGGAGCAGAAAGGCAGAGTGACTGAAATATACTGCTGAGGGGAGCAGCGGTCAAGGCAGGAGAGGTCTGCTGTGCCATGTGGGTTAGCTCCCTGGCTGGGATCGAATTCCTGCTGCAGTGGCTGTGGATAGCTTCATAGTGCTGACTTATCCTGTTGCGCCATCAAGGAGGCCCTGAACTTGTGCTTTAGTGGCTGCTAACCCTTGTGCCACCAGGGAGGCCCATCTCTCAGCATATGATTAAGTGTGCTCCATGCAGACAGGCTCAGGGCGGCTGGTGGAGCTACAGGGTGCTCAGCCCAGCCTAGAGCCACAGTGGGAAGCTCCCAGCAGAGCCAGAAAGAATCCCTACTATTTTGGTGAGGTAAAGACAGGGAGAAGGGGTGGGCAAGGAGCTAATGGCACAGGCAGGGGAGGTGCAGCAGAACGAGGGTGTTCTGTGAGCCGTCAGCTGTGGGCTGGCACAAACGCTACGGTCTCTCCCAATGTGCCATGGTCAGCAGAGGCAGGGGCTGGGGAGACACAGCAGGTTGGATGGAGTGGCGAGAAGATAAGTTAGAGGTGAGGCTGTCATGGTGGTTCGGAGGCCTGAACAAAGAAGAAGGAACAGACCAATGAGGTCAAATTGACAGAACTTAGTTTTCTTTCAGATGTGGAGGGTGGGGGCCTTCTGTGTCCTATAGGGTTTGGCAAGAACCCCATCCCTGGAGGTCTACCTCCAATCTGGCCCCGTAACCTGCTGTGTAGGGGTAGGGGAGATCAGAGCCCCAGGAGCAGGCATGCTGATGCTGCTTGGCTCTAGGTTCAACATTTTTAGATTTTTTTTAAGTGGAGTTCAAGCTTGTTGGTCTTTGGATCAGGGTACAAGACCTCTCTGCTTACGCAAATGATTTCCTATGAGTTTATTTGGAGATTCCCATTATCATCATTACTGTTATTTTATTTTTATTTTTTACCATAGTTTTAGCTTGAAGGTAGGGGACTAAAAGCAGAATTGGCCTGTATTTTCCATTGGAATATTTTCCAGCATTTTCAGTCAGTTTTCTTCTTGTGTAAATACTGGCTCTCGATGGAAATTATGAAATAGCTTAATGATGAGTAGTTTTTATTTTGGTGGTAATTAAACCTCTTAGACACGATTTCCCTCTCTCCATTTCTTTAGTAAGATTAACATCAAAACACATGTCCAACAGCCCCTCCCCTTAAAGGAGCTGTGATTCAGCATAGGAAATGGAAGGAAACACAGATGTCATGAGGAGAAAAAAAATAAGAGGGGGACAGAGTGGAGGGGGCCACAGGAACGAACCAGTAACCTCAAAGTTCCAATCTAGAATATGGGCCAAGAGTTATAGGGCCTGTATCTTCCAAACTAATGACACAGAGTGAATATCTGACTGCCTTGGGACATCTGGGACTTGTGGAGACCACAGTTCCAGGCCCCTCAGAACTCACTTTGTGAGCCATTGAGGCTGGACAACAGACAAGGTGAAGCTCCAAGGATGATCTTAGAGTTTGCTAGCTCGGTGTTAGAGGTGAATAATGTCTTTTGTGTATGTGTAAAGAGTTGTGGGTAGCAGGGCCTGAAAGGATAGAGACTAACAGCAAAAGCCCTGGAGAGTGAGACTTTAAGTCCTGATTCAGGCACTTGTTTAGCTGTGTGACCCTGTGTAAGTTTTTTTAATCTCTCTGTGCCTTGCTGATTCTTCCATAAAAAGGGTATGGTAGTATCTTACCTCTTCGAGGTTTTGTGAAGATGAAATGAGATATTCAGAGCAAGCACTCAAAAGTTCTATTTCACTTAGTTATTCATATAATTAATATTTTTTCTGAAAATTGACCATAAACATGAACCTCATAGGTAAAGTAATTGGACACTCATTTTTCCTCATATTGACAAAAAGAAAAACAAATAAAGCAAAGTTCTCCAAGAATCAAAAGAAATTAGGAAAAAGCTCTGAACAGGAGAGAATACTTAAATGGCATTAAACTCATGTAAAGATGCTCAATACCAATAATCTTTAGAGAAACACGAATTAAAGCCAGGATGTTATACGACTACACGTACATCAGAATAGCTCAGTGAGGAAGACATAATACTGAGGGTAGTGAGATGGGAATATTAAGAAATAGAATTATTTTTGAAAAAACCCATTGGCGGGTCCTCCCTGGTGGCACAGCGGGTTAAGTCTCAGCACTGTGAAGCTATCCAGAGCCACTGCAGCATGAGTTCAATACCCAGGCAGGGAGCTTCCCACATGGCGCAGTAGACCTCTGCTGTCTGGCCCGCGGCTCCCCTCAGCCGCGTATTTCAGTTGATCTGCCTGTTCTGCTCCCTACTCTATCTCTGGCGAATCCTCTAACCCCCACCCCTACATCTCTGGTCTGCACCCCAGCTTATATGCATAAGTAAATAAACCTTAAAAAAAAAAGAAAAAGAAAAAACCCATTGGCAGTATCTGTTAAAGCTGAACATATGTATACCCTGTGACTCAACAAAGCCACTCTTGGGCACACAGTCAACAGATATTTATCTGAGACATGTGTAAGATGGATCATAGCTGTACTATTTATACCAGCCATGAAATGGAAACTACCCAAATATCTACCAACTATAGAGTGGATAAATCACCTGGGGTTGCTGAAACAGATGAGGTACTGACTCTACAGCAGTGTGGATGGATGAATGACCTGCAGTTCTGTGCAAAAACTAAGGCCAAACCTCACAAAGATGATGTATAGCAAAAGTCAGGGACCAAGTATATAAACTGGATTCCCATTATTTGAAGGTCATGGGCAGGGAAAGGCCTTTAATATTGTTCGGAAGTAGGATACATATTGTTAGGTTGGTGGAGAGGGAGGCGGTGGCTGAAGCCATGGCTTCTGTGAATGCTGGTTATGATGTGTTTCTTATCTGGTTGCTGATTATGTAAGTGTGGAAATTCATGGAATTTATGAGTTATGTACTCTCTGTGTACATTGTAACTGAATAAGCTATTTAGGCCTGTGTACTAAGTCATCCCACGGCTTCATCCCAGCTTGGGAAACAAAGCCACTGGATTCTGTGCTGCAGTGAAGGGACTTCAATCCAGGCCCAGGAACAAGGCTTCCAGGGGCATTGGAATGATGGCTTTATACCCCACTGTACCTCTAATGCCCAGACTGAAGATAGTCCATGGTGATGCTCAATGACTCTCTGTGCAAGGAAGGAAGGGATGAAGGAAGGGAAGGAATGTGGAAGGGAGGAAGGCAGTTGGGATGTAGCAGAGGTTCTGAGCACAGTTTCTCCTTCTTGCAAGGAGTTTCTTCTCCTTGGGTTTTCTCCAGCCCAAGCAGGGTAGTATGTGGTCATTTACAATAGAAAGATGCACCTCAGTCAGCGAAGGTTCTTACTCAGAGTTCTACCCTAAAACCTGCAGTGTTTTTATTTGTCCAGTCTGAGACCTAAGAAGTTGTACACATATACTCATTCACAAAGCTTCAGGTGAATCCTTACTCTGTGCCAGATAGGCACAGCATTGCCCTGGAGAAGGGTGCAGGGAGCAGAGGAGCAAACCACAGCTGCATTCCTGCCTACGTGACCAGTTGCCAGCACCCGGCCAAAATAGAGGCTATGTGAGGAAAGTTCACTTAGTGGCAGCGGTAGGTGTGGTGAAGGGACGGGACAGATGAAAGGAGGGTGCAGATTGAAGGAGGTCCAGGGTCCTTCCAAAGGAGAGTACTTAAAAGCACACACAGCACTTGATTAGAGAGAAAATACTGGAGGAAAAGCCACCTCTGCTTGTATTTGCTGATGCAGAGAACAGATGATTAAAGCAGGGAAACCAGCCTTTAATCTGTCACTTTTTTTAGTTGCTGCAAGGGCACCTACCTATCAGAAGCTTTGTCGTAAATACCTTTTTTCTTAGATGTATCAGCTTGGACCATTACTTAAAGCAGATATCCTAGGGAAACTAGTGCAGTAACCTCACATATCTCAGTTAGTCTCATATGAAGATGGACGAAATGGGGATCCTAAGAATGTGATTCAAGGAAAGTGGGAAAATCCATACTATGTACCAACTGATCGATGTCTGGAGCGCCACCATTGACAACTAATTCCCTGGTGTTAGGAATTTTCCTCCCCGTGCTGTTTTCTATGCCAGTGACCCCCTGGAAGGGATGATGATGAAAGTGACAATGACTGTTGCAACAACTCTCTGCAGACAGGATCTGGACATGTGAGAACAGTCCCTCAGGGAGCTGGGGTGGGGGAGTATGGACATTGGGGTTGGAAGAACAGAAGCTGAGATCAGTTTTGCTGAAGACAGCTATGAACAACTGTAGCAGGATGCCCAGGGTGAATATTGCAGGCTGCAACTGTCCTACTCGAAGCAGGTTCCTGGATGAGCAGCACCAATACCAGCTGGGAGTTTATTAGAAATGCACATTCCAGGCCTCCCTGGTGGCACAGCGGTTAAGCGCTGCGCTGTGGAGCTGTCGGCAGCGGTGATGCGAGTTCGACACCCGGCCAGGGAGATTCACACATGGCGCGGCAGACCTCTCCTGCCTCGCCCGCTGCTCCCCTCAGCAGTGTATTTCCGTCTATCTGCCTGTTCTGCTCCCTGCTCTGTCTCTGGTGAAACTTCTCCCCACCCCACGCCTCTGGCCTGTACCCCAGCTTGTATGCATAAATAAAAAATCTTTAAAAAAATTTTTTTAAAAAGAAATGCACATTCCCAGGCTCTAGACCTATTCAATAAGAAAATTGTGAACAGGGCCTGGCAATTTGTGTTTAAAGGAGACCTCCAGGTGATTTTGATACATGACAGCGTTCGAGATGCTCTAAGGGAAGGGTCATTTTCTTAACTAATTCTCCTTTACCCCCTAATGTTTTCTTTCCTTGGAAAACAGGTCAAAATAAAATTTGGGTTGATTGGCTTTAAGTTTGAGAATTCAGGTTGTCTGGGCTCTTTGTCTCCCTTCCCCCTGAGTTCAATGACGCCCTTGCCATCCCATCACTGTTAAGAGTCCAGGTCCCATGTTTATTGCAGTGCTATGTACTATAGATAAATGATGGAAACAACCCAAGTTTCCCAGAACAGATGACTGGCTCAAGATGATGTGGTATATATACACAATGGAATATTATTCAGTGATCAAGAAAGATAAACTCATACCATTTGCAGCAACGTGGATAGAGCTGGAAGGGGTAATGCTAAGCAAAATAAGTCCAAAGGAGAAAGATAAATACTGGATGGTGTCACTAATATATAGAATATAGAGTAACTAAGAGTCAGATGATGACAAATATAAAAACTAAACCATGAAAGCTGACTATAGAACTGAAGCACCCAAAGCAGGGAAGGGATGGGAAAAAGGTAAGAACACAGAGGGAAGGAAGCACAATGCACTATGGTGATGGACTATGGGTGATTTGGTGGTGGGTGCACTATGATGGGACTATCCCAATATTATCTCAATTAAAAACAAGTAAATAAATTTAATTAAGAAAGGAAAGAGACACTGATCTTTATATTTGCTTAGAAATAAAGGTTCTCCCTCTCCAAAAGTAAAAAATAGAATCACAGTGAATTTAGACTTATAGTCCTTCCTTTGCCACTTACTGGCTGTGAGATCCTGAGCAAATTACTTAACCTCTCTGATTCTTGGTATTCTCATTGGAAAAATGGAACTCATAATAGGATCTACCTAGTCAGGATTTTCCTGGAAATCCTGATGCTGAATACATAGTTCAAGCTCAGTGGATGGGTCAGCTAGTTGTCAGTCATGCAGCTTCATCTATACTTGAAGAAATTAGATCAGATATTTAAAAAATTAGTCTGTAAACTTGTAATGGTGTGAGGGGCTGGGGGGCTGCTTGGGAGCGCAAAGGGCAGTGTTGGAAGTTTCAGATTCTGAGACGTGAGTTACTACTATCCTGTGACCCAGAACATTGCAGACAATGGGGAAATGTGAAAATATAAACAAAGCAAGGGCGCTTTTAAGGCTGGTGAATCACATCCGCCCTGTGTGCAGGTGTGTTTCACAGGAGGATGAGCAGTGGGCACTTGCGGCCCTGCCGTCTAGGTGGGTCAACAAGCGCAGACTTGTGCACTGCATGAAAGAACACACCTGCTGGCAAGCTCACAAACAGCACCGCCCCCTGCCCCCCGCCCCCAGTTACGCACCCACAGAATGATTTATGGCCATTCAGTTTTCATTTATAAAACTGACAATATTCCAGCTGATAAATATTGATATATGTGAAATTCAGCAGCCGCAGGATAAAAGTCGCTGGCCCTGCGGCGACATCTGGCCGCCTTGCAAAGACGTCATCCGCCGCCCTTCACCCCGCGGAATACTGATTGCTTCTGGGTATAATAAAGGCTGTGTAAGGTCCACCGGCAGACGACAGTAGGGTAAACACAACCTGTAGATTTCATAGCTGGGGCAGATCCCAGGTAGAAATGTTTAGACTGAGGGGGGCCTCCCTGGTGGCGCAGCGGTTAAGCGCTGCGCTGTGGAGCTGTCCGCAGCGGAGATGTGAGTTCGACTCCCAGCCAGGGAGAATCCCACATGGTGCGGCAGACCTCTCATGCTCGCCCGCTGCCTTCCTCAGCAGTGCATTTCTTGATCTGCCTGTTCTTCTCCCCACTCTGTCTCTGGTGGAGCCTCTCGCCACTCCACACCTCTGGCCTGTACCCCAGCTTGTATGTATAAATAAATAAATAAATCTTTAAAAAAAAAAAAGGGAAACGTTTAGACTGAAGCCCCCAAAGACGCACGCTGCTGGGTACCCCTGATCCTCATGTCGCACCTGCGCTTGCAGCGCGCCTCAGACAGTAACTGACCACCCGCACACAGACAGGCTGTGGAGAGCTCTCACTTCAGGTCTGTGAGAGCAGTGGCCCTGGCTGAGCTCCTACGCCACGGTGCAGGGGTTGGACATCGCCTTTTATCTGCAGATTTCAAAGTTCTTGACCTGAGTCAGCCGTTCCCAATCTCTTGCAGAAGGCAGTTGTTTTCATTTCTCTACACCGGAAGCCGGGAGCACACGTTGGCAATGGCATCATGGGTTACAGAGTGACTAAGTGCTTACCTGCCCGTGAGCCTGCGCCTCGGTGGTTCGGTGTCGCCGCAGGGAGGCAGCCTTCCCAGGGCAGAGAGCACCAGGGCCAGAAACTGGATCTGAAAGAGACAAAGCTCAGCATCCCGTGTCCTTTGGTTCCCAAACCTGGTGCTGTGTTCGAATCCCCCTCAAGTATGTTAAAAATTCAGCTTTCTGGTCAGGCTGGTTTCTCTCTTCAAAAGTTTTGATTCAGTTGGTCTGGCTTAAGATGGGGACCAAAACTCTGTATGTTAACATTTCTGTTTGTTAAATTGCATGGTGACCATGATGCACAACCCATCTTATCTCTTCAGGGTCAATAAATAAGGGACTCTGGAAGGAAGCTGGGTGTGGATAGGCCTGGGGGCTTCGCTGAATCAGACATTTGAGAGATTTCTGTCTCATGGCTGCCAGCAGCAAACACTGTGCTTGGGAAACTACCTCTCCTCTCAGGCTGAAGGGGGTCACAAGTGAACCCTACTTCCTTCAGCAAAATGATTCTCAACCTTTTGGGGGTTTTCTGCTCCTTTGAGAAGCTGATTTCTAAAAACCTTGAAAAACCTTCACATACCTGCACAATCTAGGTTGTGATGTCAGGGGCATCTGGGGAAAGAACAATGCAATATTCGAGAACCTATGAATAGGATCTGAAACAAAAGCTGTCAGTATCTTTAAATCCCGCTTTAAATAATGTTCCTCATGGCTACTTGGCTATTTCCAATTGTTGAGATTCCTTGTGTTTAAAGAAATAAGAACTGCTAAGTAGGTTTATGCTGGGTATGTGTGCCGTGTATTTATCATCAAGTTCCAACTCCTATTCTGCCTTTTTGACTGTAGAGTCTGCAACACTGAAAACGGTATTTCCCATGGTCCTCTGCAGCTAATAGAAAACAGGCCTATTCCGCACATGACATGGAAGACAGGAATGAGGTAGAGGTCCCCTTGGCTGCTCTGGGAGACTTTTTAGTTGGTGAGGCCGCTATGCAGGAGACTTTTCAGTGTTCCCCGCAGCATCCTGGGTGTTGGGAGCCATTTGCAACAGCTGCAGCATCTTCCTGTTTTTGAGGTTTCAGCTGCAGTGTTGTGTCTACAACTCAGAAGCTTACAAAATCTTAATCTTTGTAATCATGAGAGGAGAAAAGTGATAGCTTGTTGTTTCACATCTATGTCTCTTTGAATACTAATGAGGCTGAGAAATGTTTTTGTGTCACTTTTAAATTTCTGCTTTAAATCTTGAATTTCAAAGAGTTACACAAAATATGCCAGAGTTAAGTTCAGAAATGGTTTAAGAGATTATCATGTGTCTAGGCTTATGCTGGATTTTGGATATAAAATAATAGTCTGCACTTTTGAAATTTTTATGAGTAGAAAAGCCAAGGCACAAACAAAATCACACAAAAAGCTCATTTCAAAGTAAGGAACACCAGGATTTACAGTAGCAAATGAAATAATTTTAATACATATGTTGAGGAAAATATAACATAGAGTTATCAAAGAGAAAGCAGCTATCATCTGGGCCCATCATGGCCCATTTCTGAAGCCTGTACCTTTTTTTAATTATTATTTTAGTATTATGAATATAAAGCAACAATGGTTTACAACATTGTACATGATTGGGGGATATAGGTTTATATTTCTTCAGATGTATGTCACAACACCATGCCCATCACCAAAACACTCATTGTCCTTTACCAATTATCTGTTGGACCTATCCCCCCAAAGTCTAAATTTAAAAATGAATGGAATTTTCTCAAAAAAAAAAATAGGGCCAAATGGCTTTGCAAACAAATTTCTATGAAACATTTTAAGTATGTATGTTCACCTTATTCGAATTATTTCTGAAAATCTAAGAAGGAAATTCCCTAGCATATTTCACAATGCTACCATCACCTTAATATCAAAACTAGATAAAGACAGAACAGAAAATGATAGACCAATGTCCCTGATGAGCGCCGATGCAAGTATTACAAAATACTAGTAAGTGAAATTCAATATATTAGAAGTATTATACACCATGATCGAGTGCAATTTATTCCAAAGATGCTAGGGTGATTTAACACATGTAAATATATTAATGTATTTACATTAATGTAATACATTGTACCAGTAAATGTAAAGGTAAAAATCCTATGATAATATCAATAAATGCAGAGAAAGCTTTTGATAAGATACAGTACCCATGTATGGTAAAAACTCGAAACAAGGTGATACTAGAGGGAATCTACCCCAATATAATAAAAGTCATATATTACAAACTTGTTAACAGTTAATATACTCAGTGGTGAAAAACTGAAAACTTCCCCTTTAAGATCAGGAGCAAAACAAGGATGTTCACTGTCACTACTTCTATTTAATTTAGAATTAGAGGTTCTGACTAGAGCAATCGGGCAACTATGAAATATAGAGGGAATTGAAGTCAAAGGAGGAGAAATAAAACCATCACTATT
Organism: Scalopus aquaticus; assembly: GCA_004024925.1. Lineage (NCBI taxonomy): Eukaryota > Metazoa > Chordata > Mammalia > Eulipotyphla > Talpidae > Scalopus > Scalopus aquaticus. The sequence goes on along the minus strand of PVIJ01005911.1, from coordinate 79,347 downwards.
TGCAGATGATAAGATATTATATAGAGAAAACCATAAAGACGCCATCAAAAAAGCTATTAGAAACTAAAAATAAATATAGCAAAGTGGGAGGTTACAAAATCAATGTACAAAAATCTGTAACAATTTTAAAAACAAATGGCAGACAAAAAGAAAAAGAAATTAAGAACACAATTCCATTCACAATTGTGAATCAAATACCTTGGAATTAATCTAACCAATGAAGTGAAGGATCTATACAATGAGAACAACAAAATAAGTAAGTTAAATAGTGAGATAAGGACATGGAAAGGCATCCCATGGATAGAGAGAATCAATATAATCAACATGACTATCCTGCCTAAAGCAATATGTAAATTTAATGTACTCCTCTTCAAGATACCAACAATATTCTTCAAAAAAAAATTGAAATCTACATGAAACCATAAAAGGCCTTAAATAGCAACAGCAATCCTTAGAGAAAGAGGAGAGAAATAGAGGCATAATGTTACCTGACTTTACACTGTACTATACAGCAATAGTACTAAAAACAACATAGTATTGGCATAGAAATAGACACATGGATCAATGGAAAAGAATCAAAAGCCCAGGAAGAAATCCATATACATTATCAATATTTAAGTTATGGTAAAGCAGTCATGACCATACAGTAGGGAAAGGAGAGTATTTTTGATAAATGGTGCTGGGAAAACTGGAAGGCCACATGTAAAAGAATGAAGTTGGATCACTCTCTAATCCAACCCCATGCACAAAAATAAATTCCAAATGGATTCTATCTGTACATATAAGACCTTCAACAATAAATTATATAGAAGAAAATATTGGTAATGTTTCATGACATCAATGATAAAGATTTTTTGGACACTCAACCCTTAGACAAAGGAAATAAAAGAAAAAATAACCAATTTGGTGGAGCCTCCCTAATGGCGCAAGGGGTTAAGTCTCAGCACTATGAAGCTATCCCCAGCCACTGCAGCATGAGTTTGATCCCCAGCCAGGGAGCTTCCCACATGGCGCAGCAGACCTCTCGTGTCTCGCCCACTGCTCCCCTCTGCAGTGTATTTCAGTAGATCTGCCTGTTCTGCTGCCCACTCCATCTCTGGTAAATCCTCTTAACCCCCACACCTCTGTCCTACACCCCAGCTTGTATGCATAAATAAATTGCTTTTTTAAAAAAGCAATTTGGTTTACATCAAATTAAAAAGCTTTGACACAGTGAAAGAAAATATAAAGATTAAAAAGACGTCTTAAAGAATGGGAAAAAATATTTACACATGACTAACAAAGTGGGGAGGAGGTCCAATGGCCTATGGCAGAGGACTGTGGGTCCTTTGGTGGTGAGTGTGGTGTGATGACACATCTGAGGAGGTGTGAACCTATACCTCTAAATTGTATAGAGTGTTGTAAACCAATGTTTTCTCAATTAAAAAGAGAGAGAGATACTAAGTAGACAGGATATGTAGGTTTGGTGCTCAAATAGGCATTCTGGCTACAGCTATGAAGTGGAGCATCATCTGTAAGAAGGTAATAAATGAAGATCTGCATAAGATGAAATCAAATGTCAAGGGGGTAGAGTGAGACATAACAGCCTCCAGACTTGAGTGACTGGGTACAAACAGAGGCAGATCACAAATGCCTGAAATACTTCTATAACACATTTTAGTATAATTTTGGCTGCATGATCTGCATTTCATCAAATTTTATCAAATCTATTGAGATATAATTACAATAAATAGCATTACTTTAAAGTGAACAATTTGATGAGTTTGGGGGAGGTTTATACACCCTTGAAACCACTGTCATGGTGAATAGTCAGAACATTTCCATCTCCCCTAAAAATTTCTCTGTACTTCTTAGCTGTCCATCTCTCTTTCACCCCAATCTAAAATTTTATACAAACAGAATCACACAGTATGTACTCTTTTTTCTTGGCCTGGTTTCTTTCACTCGGAATAATGCTTTTGAAATTCATACATGTTGCCATGCGTATCAGTGGGCCATTTCTTCTCCTTCTCCTCCTCCTTCTCCTCCTCCTCTGTAGAAGAGCTGGGGTGTAGTCCAGATTTATGGGAGTGTGGGGTGAGAAGATTCACCAGAGTGGGGAGTAGAAGAGGCGGATATACTGAAATACACTTCTAAGGGAAGGGGCCAGACAGGAGAAGTCTACTGGGCCACATGTGGGCTAGCCACCTGGGTGGGGATGGAAGTCAGGCCATAATGGTGATAGTGCTGATACTTAACCCCTAAGCCACTGCTAAGGGGAGCAGCAGATAAGGCAGGCGAGGTCTGCTGTACCATATGTGGGTTAGCTCCCTGGCCAGGGATCAAACTCAGGCTACAGGGGAGACTAAACCTAAGCCACCAGGGAGGTCCCATTCATTCTTCTTGCTGAGTAATATTCCATGGTATGTATGTACCACATTTTGCTTATATACTCACCTGTTGATGGACATTTAGGGTTATTTCCAATTCTGTGCTATTATATTTTCATTGTAAATGAGTATTTAGTTTTCTCATATGCTTTTTCTGCAGTTATTGAAATGGTCATGTTTTTCTACTTTATCAACATGATGATTTATAGTGATTAATTTTCTTTTTTTTTATTTATACATACAAGCTGGGGTACAGGCCAGAGGCGTGGGGTGGCGAAGGGTTCACCAGAGACAGAGCAGGGAGAAGAACAGGCAGATCAGAAATACACTGCTGAGGGGAGCAGCGGGCGAGGCAGGAGAGGTCTGCCGCACCATGTGGGATTCTCCCTGGCTGGGCGTCGAACTTGCGTCGCCACTGCCGACAGCTCCACAGCGCAGCGCTTAACCGCTGCGCCACCGGGGAGGCCCTGATTAATTTTCTAATATTAAACAAACTTGGAATTCCTAGCATAAACCCCACATTGTCATGATACATGCTACATAGTTGCAGCTATGATTATAGCTACAGTTGTAGATAGAAAATTTGATTTCATCAGCTAATGTATTGTTGTTCTGCTGCCCACTCCATCTTATATGGCTTATAATTTTATTACTTTTTAGTGTATCAGATTTTAGCATCATTGTTTATCCACTTATCTTCAATTTTTTGTGTCTTTATAATTTAAATGCTTGTCTTATAGGCAGCATGTTTTAGGCTTGCCATTACATACTGTATGAAAATTTCTGCCTTTTAAAAATTAGAATATTTATTTTATTAATATATCAAGTAATTATTAGTATAATTCTGTCTAGGTCTGCTCTTTTATGGCAGATTCATGGGCAACTCAATGGTTCTTAGAAGCAGGATCAAAAATTGTTTTGTAATATGTAGAATCCAGTATCTAAGTTGCAAGTTTGCATGTTATATAAGAAAGCCTGAACACATTTGTAGCCTTCGATCAGAGAAGCAGAGTTTAAAGGAACAGGGATTTATCCCGGGGATTGGATGTACCGCCATCGTGGGGGCTAGTGAAGAATTCATGGAAGGCAGCTGCTCTGCATTTGGTGGTGAGCTTGAGGTCACCACCTGAATTGGAAGTATTCAGGGAAGAAAAGCTGGAGAACAAGGATGAGTGGGCACCTACAAGGATTAATCTGAACCCACGTGGACCAATGAAAACCCATGAAAAGGGTTTCTCTCACTGCCTCCAACCTAGCCAAGGAGCTGGTGCCTGTTAGCCAGGGGCTGCACACAGACCTGGCCCAGGACATGGAGATGATCCAGGAGACCGGTGGGAGCTAGAGAGACAGGAGCTCCTGTGCTGCCCCACAGCAGCAAGACAGGTCACGTGTGCCAAAGAGGGCAAATGGCCATGTTCTGGGCCCTACATAGATCTCAGACCAGACTAGCTGTTGCTTCGCTTCTACTCCCAAATCCTGCATGTTTTTCTTGTATCCAACCATACAGGAAAGGAAACGCTGCGAGCACAGCCATCACTTGGCTGAGTTGACATAGCCATCCCAACTAGCGGGAGACGCTGCTGTACAACGCCACTGGCAGTCACTGAAGGCACACTGTGATGAGAGGCACATGAGGGTCATTCTATGTTCCAATTTTAGACCAGGGACATCCCAGGGATTGGTATTCTAATCAATAAATGAACTCTGGTTACTCTTGTTCAAAAGAGAGAAAACCTTGGGAGTTATTTTGAGCAGTCAATCTCCATCAGAGGCTATTGTAATAATTATCATATAAGCAAATATTTAGGGACAAACTTGCTACATGCTCAATACTAATCCAGCATTTTCCACTTGTGATCTCAAATAATCCTTCTAATACCCGTGGGAGGTCAGTAATAGTAGTCAGATGTCCTTAAGTAAGTCAAATAAGCTCTAAGTTTATTGTCAACTGACTTTTCTTACCCGTTTTCCTTGTACCCCCTTCCCTCCCTTCCTCCCCCCTCCCCCCTCCCTCCCTTCCTCTTTCCTTCCTTCCTGCTTTCTCTTTCCTGTTGGGGGATGGTGATGGTGAAAAGAGGTCACAGGGTACTTTGGGTGAATGGTGAGAAAGACCTTGGGCAGAGTGGGCCAGATGCCAGTGGTGGAGGTGGGTGGGGGATGTCTTCCATCCTCATTAAGATACCTGTACTTTATGTTGAAGGCTATGGATGGCCCCAGAAGGGTTCTAGACATGGGGTTGGGGAGTGATAGGTCAGGTGGAGCCCATTGCCCCAAGTCTTGTACTTGGGACTTGCTATAGAGAAAGGAAGGCCCTGATAGGGCCCCCTTATCAGCCAGGACCTCTGCCCCAGGCCATTCCTGGAAAGACTCCCTAATGTCTTTAGTCAAGTTCTGAATTCAGCCAACACCAAGTCTAGATACAGCATCTTGGGTCTGAGTCTATTTTTCTCGGTACTTCTCAACACTGTTGGTCTCTTCCTCTTGTTTGAATATTTTCCTCCATGATCTTGAACTCCTCAGGGTTTTCTTCTATGTCTCTTACCGCTCCTTCTCTATCTTAATTGTTGACTTCTCCCAAACTCTGCCTGGCTTGGCGCTCCTGCATTCTCCTCCTACCCGCTCCCTTTCTCAGTTTCTCTGTAAAGGTGGGGAATGTCGGGGCCTAGGAAGGTTGTGGCTAACATAAAGACACACAGGAAGCTCCTGAGCCAGAGTCCAAAGTCAGCCTGCACTACTGCACTGCTTCCCCTAAGTCCTGCTGGTTGGTACCTAGACTTGTCCTAGACTTGTCCAAAAGACCTGTGATCAGAGGGTTTAATGCAGTCCTATTTATGAGAGTTTAATGTTTGAAAAAAGTTTATATGCCTGTCAATGTGGGTCTGGTTAAAGGCATTTCCTTCAATAGAAGAGCGCCTGTATGGAGTGTGCTGTCAGTGACTACCGACTGATGGGGAAAGTGGTCAAGATATGTCAATGCACACATATGTGTGCACACATAAAGTTGCAAAGCAGGATGGGGAGTGTGACCCACTTTTAGCAAACTGATAAAAGTTTTAGCACAAGCACTATTGTGAGTTTTAAAGTCTGGAAAACTACACAGCAAAAATACTAACAATGATCATCTTGAAGCTGCAGGACTCCCTATTATTCAAATGAGTTTTCCCTTCTTTTCCTACAACCACGAGGCAGTAAAGAGTAGAATGACAGCAGGCCAAGCCCCAGGCTTCAGTCAGAAAGCCCCCGCCCCTGACCGCCCAGACTGGAAATCAGCCCTGCCACACCTAGGACACGGTGACCTTGGACAGTCCCTATCCTCTCTGGGCCTCTGGTTCCATCTAATAAGGTGGTTACATTGTGAAATTTTCTTTAGCCCTAACACTCTTCAACTTAGTGACTTCAACTTCCCAGCTGACGTGCCTTAAAAACCCACCTCTGGGAACTTAAAAATCTGGGAACATAATTCACCTTTATTTTCTTTGCCATATAAAGTTATTGTTCTCTTCATTCTCTTTCCATGAGTCTTTGAGAAAGGAAATTTAGGCATTTTACCACATGTATGTCCAGTCATTCTGCGGTCGGGTAGACAAATTCTAACCCATACATGGAAATACCAACCAGTCAACAGAACACTCAAATCCCAAAACAACACACTCCACAAGCCAAGCAAAATAGAAATAAAATCAAATTCCCAAACACATTCCCACACTGTCCTTTCTTCAGAGTCTGGCATCTTTCACAAGATCACCTGTCACCTGATTAGTAATAATGAAGAAGATAATAATAATAGCATTGATTTTACAGATATCCACAGGGTCATTTAGGATTTTCTTAAACAGGGTTATAGCGAAATCACAGCGGAGCAGAATGAGGGTAGGAAGTGAGAGTAGCTCCCGATTTCCAAGGCGGGATCCAGCAGAGGGGTGCTCTGGGGCCAGAGTCAGCCGCGGCGCTGGCGGACGCGGCCCCCGGGCCGGCTCTCTGGCGCCCTCTGCTGTGAAGTCGGTCTCTCGCCGCTGCGGCCGGAGGCCCCTTCCCTGGCGCTGGGACTCGCCGGGTCACTAGCAACCTACAAACCTGAGTCTCAGGGACCGCGTCCCAGCTCACCGCCGCTCCTCAGGGCGGTGGGACTTCGTTCTGTTTCCGGGAGCCTTTGAAACCTGCCACATTCTGATAACCCCCAAAATCCGTCCTCAGAGAAGTGCTGTACTTTCGATTATCCTGCCCAGGCAGGGGAGGCTTGTCGAGAGGCTTTATTTTCAGCCCTCCGTTTTATGAAAACTAAAGGTATTTTGTCCCCCCAAAATGTGAACAGTGAATAGCTTCCCCCATATCCTTACGCAGCCCCACTCAAGGAGCAATCTCTCTGAGAATCACTGTTCTAGAATCTTCTCGCCTGCCTGCCCACATCCTTCCCCGCTTCCCATCCACCCAGCAGTCACCTAGGGACCGCAGCGGGTCGCCCTGCTGGGTGTGGCCGCAGGCAACCCGGAAAGCCTTTCTGGCTAACAACGTCCTCCCCATAGACCCCATTCGTTCACCCACTCATTCACACCAACTTACCGCCCGTTCCAGCTGGCCCCGTGGCTTGGTGCTGCTCTTCTCAGGAGACTTAGCACCCCAAGAAAGGAGCCTATTGAAAACCAATAAATACGCAAAAGGTTGTCAGTCTGTAATGTAAGGAATGTGACACATGAGAAGGAGCAGTTTCGGTTGTAAATTCGTAGAAGGCGCGTTTAAGCTGAGCTGGAAAAGCAAATAAGAATAAACCAGGTGAAAAATGTTAGGTGATGATTGGAGTTGGGAGGGCATTATAAATTCCAGAGAAGACCTTGCTGCTGGGTCATCAAGGAAGGACTCTTAAGGAGACCAGAGAATTAGGCAGAGCCGAGCCTTGAAGGCTGACTAAGCATTTGGAGCAAAACTGGGAGCACGTGGAGAACCACTCTATTTATCTGTAATTCTTACCAGGACGGATGTAGGTTCTGAAAGCAACCCTCTGGCTAAGGATTTTAGAGGGCAGGGAGGCAGAACTAGGAGCTGATGGCTACTTGGTTGGAGAGGGCGACAGTGAGGAGCTGTGAGGAGCTTGATGCAAGCATATTTTGAAGGCTGGGCAGAAGGACCTGCTGACAGGGGCATGGTGCTAAGGACGAGGGAGGCCTCCCGGGTGGCATAGGATCCTTTGGCAGTGAAAGGGAGGACGGGGAGGCACATTTCCATGGAGCCGCCTGCCCCAATCAAAGTTGCGCTCTAAGTCAGCTGTTGATAAATGTTGATCTCCAGGGAGACACATTTTTGGTGCCAAACTTGTGTATTAAGACCTCATTTATTGAGCAATAAATGTACTGATGCCTAGGATATAAAAGAATTCAGAAGTGTGTGTTGATGTAATGAGTTCAAAATTTAATTAATTTCAAGTTGTAAAGATAGGAAAATATGCATTTAACTCTGGCAGAGGAGGACAGAGGAATGACATGGGGTGGGGGCAGGAGGAGTGAAGTGCCCAGAGCAAGTAAGGAATCAGACCACATTCTCAACAGTCTTTAAAATTGTGACCAAGTGGCACTCTCTAGTACTTTGGCATCAATGCTTCGGGGCTACCAGGGCACTGAAATAAGAGTAAACACGCGCGTACACAGCTATGACATCTTGTTCTAGTCTCTGAGCAGCAACTGAGACGGCCACAATCTGAGATGGTCATAGGATAACAGCGGAGATGCTCATTATTTAACAATGGGGATGCCACCATTATGGTACCCAATCAGCCAAAGTTGAGCCGGGGCTGGGGGGCAGGGGTGAGGGTAGCAGGCGAAACTGCAGCCTACCCTCCGGGCGTGTGCTCTCCTGCTGCAGCAGTTTTGTGTGGCAGGAACACTGTGGGGGACCCTCCTATGTCCTAGGCTGGCTTCTAGGTGACTCTTTGGGTGGGTGGGAGAGGGGAAGAGGAAGGGACACAGCGGAGATTTCTGCGTTCCAATGAGCTCCAGGTTCTCGCGGGAGGCGGGCTGCCGGGCCTGGCGGGCGCGGTTGCTCCCGCTGCTCCTGGGGTGGGTTCCGTTCCGCGGGGCTTCCTAGCTATTACGGCCACATACAGGCAGGGGGCGCTGTGACTTCACCGTTTCGAAGGCACACTGATTTTCCAGCAGAACTCAGAACTGGGCGTCGGTGAACGTCTGCAGCAACCCTGAGATGTCCGGAGCTGCAAACCCAGTAAAGCCGACCAGGCTGTGGAGTACCACACTCCTCGCGGTGCCTGGTGGGGCCCAGAGCTAGGTTTTCCCCAGTTTGGGGGCTGTACCCTCTGCTAAGCCATCAGTCCTATAGCGTCTCCAGAAACACATATTTGTACTTTATTTGCTACTGTGCTTCTGCTTTGACTTATTGCCCTCATGCTGCAAACCAAGCAAATGGCCTCACTCCTCAGAGATGCTCTTTAGTAATCAGACTTTTTCTAATCGACGGGGTGACCAGTCCCATAATAGCTTTGCACAAGCCTGATTTAGGCAACTTGTCATGGCAGAGGGTCTGTAAGATGCCCAGCTAAGCAGTGGAGGCTTACACTGGGAGGCATGCGACATTTCTCCTGTCCAGGGCCAGCTGCCACCCAACCCGTCCTACTAAGCAGCAAGAACTTTCCTCTAAGTTCTCCAGGCCAACTTCCCTTCCTCCTGCTCCCTCAGACTGGTGGACAGGGATGCTGCCAGCTTTTGCAGCATTGGCAGTGAGTGGGTAGAGATGGGATCGTGGGTTACGTGGGCACTTTTAAGGAACCAGAGACACTGGGGATTTGTTTTTCCTTCATACCAACATGTGGCTTGCTCTGAGATCCAGTGCCCTCTTTCCGATGTCCGCCTTGACTTTTCCTGCAGACCTCATTCCCTAGGAGGGAGGAAAGAGAGGACTCATCCAGCTCTCCTTCCCCCAGGGGCAGGGTTGGTGCTAGTTGGGTTTAAGACACACACCACAGAAGCTTGAGGG
>PVIJ01005911.1:0-65000 GCA_004024925.1 Scalopus aquaticus | reverse complement strand
TGTGCTTTTTAGAGGCAGGAGCAGATTGATGCCCATAAAGCAGGCCAAAGAGTAACCCTGGGGGGCACCTTACTTGGGCAGAGTGGATTCCAGGAGGGCTCCAGGTCCTCATCTCCAGTTTCTCACAATGAGCTTGTGCCCCCAGGGCAGTAGTTTGTCCTTCCCCACCACCTTCCAAGTGGGTCCATGGGTAGTATTGTATTGGTCAGGATTCTTGGTGACAGAAGCTGACAAGTGACTTAAGCCCAGAAGAAAAATGAATGGCTTCAGGCACAGCTGCATCCAGTTGTTCAGGTGATGGTGTCAGGCCCTTGTCTCTCCTGGCTTGTTTTCTCTGAGTTGGTTTTGCTCTTGGGCCCTGAGGATGTAGTAAACAAAGGTTCTATTTTAATTCCTGGCGATACAGCAAGAAAGACAAAATTTGCTGCAGAATTTGGAACTGATCTTTTCTCCCAGAGCTCCAACTCTTACTTATTTTTTATTTTTTATTTTTTGAGCCTCCCTAGGTGTCTCTCTAGGTCACACAGAACAGAGGGCCTCTTTTCTCTTGTTATATCCACCCTTCTGAAATCCTAATGATTACATCAAGAGAAGGCAAAGATGAAGCATGCCCCCAGGCAACTATTTTCTCCCCATCCTGTTGTCCTTTCTGAATGGGGGAATCCCCAGGAACAGAGGGACCACAAAGTTCCTAATTCTTGAACAGGGCACTTTTAAATGAAGGCTTGGCCTTACTGGGGGTCAGAGGCCAATTACTACCTTTTCCCCCTCCCATCCAGCACACTCTGGGAAGTGCTTGAGGGGGCAGTGAGGTGCAATTCCAAAGGAGGAGGGTGAAATGGATATTGCTGATTACAGTTTCTGACTGTGCTATGGAAATGAGGGCTGAGACCCCAGCTATGATGGAGATGGTGTCCTGAGAGGCCATGCTAGTACTGCTTTTCAAAGGGATGGGAGTTCAGTAAGAAAAAACACAAACTCACCTTTCCTTGCGCTGCCATCAGCCTGGGGCTGATCTGTACCTCCTGCCCATATCCCAGCCTGCTCTTCTCCTTACCTGTTAATGTCTGCTGTATGCCAGGTGTTCATGTCTGTCTGGCTTCTTATTTAGCTTCTATATCAACCGTATGAAATGGGTATGACCATTAACCCCTTTCACAGAGGAAACTGTGGCTTATAGATGTAAATGACTTACCTAAGGAGATAATGCAGTTATTAAGGGGGAGGTAAGATTTTTTTTAACAACTGTATGCCTCATTTCCAAATTGAGCTTTTACAGCAATTCCAGAATTTGCTATTCAAGCTCCCACATGTGGTGGCCTAGAGACACTGGTTTCCCTTGGAAAATCAGGACTATTGTTCCTTGGCCTACTCACCCCCTCTCACTAAGTGTCCTACATCTCCGTTTCCCAGGGACTTTAGTGTCTTCTCTACTTGATGTTGACCATACAAATTTGTCTGTTTCTAATCTAGATTTCTGATATTTGGCATTCATTTTCCCTTCTTCACGTAATACCTGATATTATCATATCAATTTTCATCTGACCAACTTCTCTCCTGGATCCTGGGGTGGAATCCATTGTAACTTAGGGTGTAACTTAGGGCTGGCCAGTGAAAGGCTGCCTTCCTTGCCATATTGGTCACCTTGGGGGGGACATGGGACAAAACTGAACCAATAAAGTGCATTCTTAGATTTTTGCTGGAGTTAATATTTCCCCCTGTTGGAGTTGCTAAGCTAGCAAGATACAAACCCAGAAAGACTGGCTGTCTCTCTTTGCTACCACCTGTAGGCAGCCTGACCAATTATAAGCTCCATGAAGGCGAGGAATTTTGACTTGTTTTGTTGTATCCCCAGGAATTAAAACAGGCCTCCTGTTTACTGCATCCTCAGGGCCCCAAGAGTGATGAAACCGGGCCTCCCTGGTGGTGCAACGGGTTAAGCATAGCGCTGGTGAGCTGTCGGCAGCTGCTGTGCGAGTTCGATGCCCAGCCAGGGAGATTCCCACATGGAACAGCAGACCTCTCCTGCCTCGCCTGCTGCTCCCCTCAGCAGTGTATTTTGGTTGATCTGCCTGTTCTGCTCCCCACTCTGTCTCTGGTGAGCCCTCTCACCGCCCCACACCTCTGGCCTGCACCCCAGCTTGTATGCAAAAATAAATAAATATTTTAAATAAAAGAGTGATGAAACCAACTCAGAGAAAAACAAGCCAAGAAAGACAAGTGTCTGATACCACTATCTGAGCAACTGGATGCAGCCGTGCCTGAAGCCATTCATTTTTCTTTTGTGCTTAAGTCACTTTGTCAGCTTCCGTCACCTGTCACCAAGAATCTTGACCAATACAAGCAGAACAACTCAAGTTTCTTGATGACCCTTCCTGCAAGAATAATCACAGTAAAACTTTAACCTTGGTAGCAGAGTGGTTTCCCTCCTGTCCTAGAATTTTCCTTGAATAAAAACTCCTTGATAGCAGCAATTAGATTTTCTCTGTGTCATTTCCATAGCCCTTCAGACAGGGCTTTTCATAGTAGAGGCCTCAGTAAATATATGGTAATAGCTGGATGGGAGGCCAGGGTGCAGGGCCGTTTTGCTTTTCTGTAGACTGAGAACCCTTCTCTCCAGTGCCTGTTATGGTTTCTGGCATACGTTATGCACTCAGTAAGTTTGTGGGATGATGAAAAATAGGAAGTGTTCAGATCCCTTCTAACTCTTGCGAGTTAGAAAGCAACCTTGGAAGCTTACATACTGGTAACCCCACAAGCACCTCTTCTTTCCTCTGTCTCCCCTTCCAGCATGACGTTTGCCCTAGATTCTCTTTGTCCAGATTATTTCAAGGTTACAAAGTATATGTGGGGCTGTCATGATCAAGGCGTGGTTCCATTTGCCTTCATACCCATCATCTTAGGTCTGCTGGCAAGTTGTTCCTGCCTGGGTGTCTCCTGAAGTCTCTCTCCCAGTGTCTCATCATCTTTGACTCTCCAGTGTCTTGGAGAGTGCCTTATAGAAAGGTCCAAATAAATGTTTTCTGAATAAACACATGAGTGACTAAATGAATGAATGACTGATGGTTTTGTAACTCCAGGCTCCCTCTGTTTAGCCCCAGCCCCAGGCTCCCACGGCTGGGTCTCTGTTCTGGAGATGACCTTTTTTTTTTTTAAAGACTTAATTTATTTATACATACAAGCTGGGGTACAAGCCAGAGGCCTGGGGAGGTGAGAGGGCTAACCAGAGACAGTGGGGAGCAGAACAGGCAGATCAGAAATACACTGCTGAGGGGAGCAGCGGGCGAGGCAGGAGAGGTCTGCTGCACCATGTGGGATTCTCCCTGGCCGGGTGTTGAACTCGCATCACATGCTGCCAACAGCTCCATAACGCAGCGCTCAACCGCTGCGCCACCAGGGAGGCCCGAGATGACCTTTTTGAATAGTCATCCCTTCCACTCTTCACCAGCTGTCTGCCCCTCCCCTCGGGGCTGCCCACTCATTCTCTCAGAGTTTGCCCTGCCCCTCATTCATGACCAATTCAGCTGACCAGACTCCCTGCTCAGCCACAGTTGGGACACCTCCTTCCTGGGGGTAGACACCCTATTGTGACAGGGTTCCCTCTCTGACTCAACTCAGCTCCCTGGGCTGACCTGGGAGCAGGGAGAGACTTTTGGCTGTCGATAAACCTGGCATTCAGAAGAGGCAGCAGTAGGGGTTGCAACTGAAGGAGTGGCTTCAACCACATTCTCCATGGCCAAGTCATTCCACTTCTCTGGGTGTCGCTTCCTCAGAAGGAATAGGCCAGGGTCTGAGAGGCTGGAAGTGGGACTAGTGAGCTCAAAAGTGTTTTCCAGGAACTGTGTCCTTTGTCCCTTTTCCTCTTTCCCTGATGGAGGAAAGAGTTTGGTGTACAAGGAGGACAATAAGGAGACAGGAGGGGGTGGGAAGGATGGGGATTACATGGGGCTGCCCCCTGCTGGGCCCAGACTGGTGCTTCCATCAGACTAATGAGTTCTCAGGGTGAAGCAGACACTCAAAAACAGAGAGAGAGAGAGAGAGAGAGAGAGAGAGAGAGAGAGAGAGAGAGAGAGAGAGAGAGAGAGAGAGAGAGAGAGAGACACCAGGAAGCTGAAGAGAGTGTAAAGGAAGGAGAAATGTTCCGGGCCAGCAGGAGGGGTAAGTGGAGAAGCTCAGTCAAGGGCATAGGGAGGGCCAGCCCAGTGGTTAAGGAGACCAGGATTGCAATCCTCGTGGAGATTCAGAAATGAGAAGCCAAGACGGCTCAGCTCCCTCCAACTCTTCTCCAGTAGAGAGTCTCTGTTTCTGGCTGCTCACCTCATTCACCAGGCTGACAGTTGTGGCTTCTTGTCGACCTCACGTGATGCCCAACTCCTGGCAATGGCATCAGTTTTCTCTCTCTCTCTCTCTGACAATCCACTCTGGTTCTGACAGAGGCTTGTTAAGCTTCCCCACCCTGACCACACATGCTTAGTTACTGAAAGTGCCAGTCCTTTCTCTTGGCTTTCTGGACAATTTCACACTGTTTCCTCGTGCTGGAAAACCTCCGTCCAGTCTACCTGAAACCCTTTGCCTGGCTGATTCCTAATCCTGCTCAGGCCTCAGCTGAGAGGAGGCTCCTCTTAGCCGTTGCGGTGCAGGCCCCTGGCTCAGGACTCCTCGTGGTCATGGGTCAGGGCTTATGGCGTGGGGGCAGGCACGAGTGCATGCCCTGTTCATCCCCCTTCACCCCACACCCCACAGCACTCTGTAAAATAACTAATGAGTAACTGTTAACAATGTGCCAGGCACTATTCTAACTGTCTTGTTTTTTTTTTTAATCATATTAACGCATTAGCCCTCTGGATGAGTTGACACTGTGTTCTTCTTTTACAGATAAACTCGCGGCAGAGAAGTCACTAGCAAGTGACCGAGCATGGTGCCGGGTCCAGGAGCCCACACTCTTAGCCCTGAGTCAGCATCGCCTTTCTTGTCTGCTGCTTTTCTCCAGCTTCTAATTCAAGGCGATTTTGTACTCCAAGGGACACTTGGCAATATCTGGAGACACTTTTTTTTTTAAAGATTTATTTATTTATGCATACAAGCTGGGATATAGGCCAGAGGTATGGGGTGGTGAGAGGATTCTCCAGAGACAGAGTGGGGAGCAAAACAAGCAGACTGACTAAGTACACTGCTGAGGGGAGCTGTGAGCAAGGCAGGAGAGGTCTGCTGCGCCATGTGGGAATCTCCCTGGCTGGGAATCGAACTCCTGCTGCAGTGGCTCTGGATAGCTTCATAGTGCTGCACTTAACCTGTTGAGCTACCAGGGAGGCCCCTGGAGACACATTTTTGATTGTCACCATTGTGAGATGTGGGTACTACTGGCAGCCAGTGGGCAGAGGTCGAGGATGCTACTAAACACCCTCTAATGCACAGAACACCCCCACAACAGAGGATAGGCCCCAAATGTGGTGCTGAAGATGAGCTAGATACCATGCTCCAGCTCTCCTGCAATTGAGCTTTGTCTCTTACCCTGTGAGCCCTCTTCATTCTCCGAGGATGCTGACATAAAGTGCCCTGGCTCCCAGTCGCGGTCCTCTTCTCTAGCTCCCTCCCTCCAGGCTCTCAGACATGAGCCTCAAGTTGACAGCTCATGTACCTGCAGCAGGCAGCTCAGCCTCTAAAGTACACGGAATCCACTGCTTCTCACCCCCGCAGCCGGTGCTGAGGCGCCTGCAGCCTCTCCAGGATCATTCAAAGGGCCTTTCAGTTGGGTCCCCTGGCACTCTCCTGGGTACAGGCCACCCTCCACCTTACAGCCAGAGGCTGTGTCTCAAGCATAATGCTGTCAGTCACTCCCTCCTCACCTGCCCCCCAACCTTTGCTTAAACCCTCCAGTAGCTTCCCTTCCTGTAGGCAAGAACTGCAGCTCCTGGCTGTGGCCCAAGAGCCCTGCACCCTTCAGTCATACTGACGCCTGGGGTCCCACTTGGTCTCCCTTCCTGCTCAGACACTGGTCTACTTTCCGCCCCTTACAGCCCCATTCTCTTTGTGCTTTTCCTCCCTGCCCCTCCCAGCCCCCCAAGGCAGGTCCTCATCCTTCAGGTCTTAAATCAAGGAGAAGAAACTGCTGAAGGGCAGGATTCCACTGCTACAGGCTCTGGCCCGGGAGAATAGGTCCTTTGCCTCTATGGAAAAAATTCACTAAAGAGCAGGAGGTGTAATTGAACCAGGCACGGGGCACAGCTTTATTAGAGAGACTTATGCATGCAGGAGCCAGTGCAGGAAAGGAGAATATAGCCTGGCACCTGGAAGGGCATTAGGAGGAGCTGGGTCCATGAGGCGGGGCGGACAGCAGTGGCGGAGCTTGTTCTGGGTTGGGCTCCGGGCCGGCACAGACCAGTTACACTCCGGACTGGACTTGTGGCTCGCAGCCTTCTCTCTCCAGGAAACTGTGAGATAATCATTAGTCAGGATCTAAAGCTTTTTTCTGTCATGGTGCCTCATGGTCAGTGTGGCAGCCGAGTTGTTTAGACAAGGCTCGCCAGTCCATGATTCAGCCCACCTGTTCAAATAGACTTGGCCTAGACCTCCCTGGTGGCACAACAGGTTAAGCGCAACACTGTGAAGCTATCAGCAGCCACTGCAGCACGGGTTCGATACTCGACCAGGGAGATTCCCATATGGCACAGCAGACCTCTCCTGCCTTGTCTGCTTCTCCCCTCAGCAGTGTGTTTCAATCAATCTGCCTGTTCTGCTCCCCACTCTGTCTCTGGTGAATCCTCTCACCACCCCACACCTCTAGCCTACACCCCAGACTGTATGCATAAATAAATAAATCTTTAAAAAACAAACAAACAAATAGACTTGGTCCAACTCATCCTACCAGCTTGCAATTTCTTTTCCCTCAACTGTATCACTACCTCCCTGGTTTTTGGGAAATACTCAGCACCTTATACAACGCTGGGCACACAAACGCTCATGAATATTTTTAGGAATCTAATTGAATTGGAAGTTGAGGCAAGAGGGAAGTTTGTCCTTGTGAACAGCTGAGGTTTTTCTTCTTATGTCTATTTACTGTGTTCCTTCCATATGCCAGCCCAGGGGTTCTAGAGACACAGCAGCGGCTAGAATAGATGAGATCATGTGAAATAGATGAGCTTCCTCTCACCCTAGGTTCTGCCCTCACTTTTATTTTTTGAAAGGTTTATTTATGCATACAAGAGCTGGGGTGTAGGTCAGAGGTGGGGGGGGGAGCGGGGGGTGAGAGGATTCACCAGAGGCAGAGTGGGGAGCAGAACAGGTGGCTCTACTGAAGTACACTGCTGAGGGGAGCAGCAGGTGAGGCAGGAGAGGTCTGCCATGCCATGTGGGAAGCTCCCTGGCCGGGGATCAAACTCATGCTGCAGTGGCTGTGGCCAGCTTCATAGTGCTGAGACTTAACCTGCTGTGCCACCCGGGAGGCCCTGCCCTCACTTTTTGTTCTTGTTTCATTTCTGTTAACAAAACCGTGACTGCACATGTCAGGTGCCTATTTGTCATCTCTACCTGGATGTCTGGTTGTCTTCAATGTAATATGATTAAAATGAGACCTTTGAGTGAGCCCCCATTTCCTCCCACTCTGACTGGCTCTTGCCCAGTCCTCTGCATCTCTGTAGGTAACAGGACCACTAGCTCAGGATTCTGCTCCCATCCTCAGAGTCAACTCATCAACAAGTTTTGACTTCGCCCTCAAATTGTATCCGCATCACACTTCACTTTCACAGCTACCACCCTAGTCTGATTTGCCATGAGCTCTGCCTGGACTCCAGCATGTCCGAAGTTCCCTAACTAGCTCTCTGCTTCTAACCTAGTTGCTTTATGCTCTGTTCTCCTTAGAGCTGCCTTTTAAAAATAGCAAATTGGTTATTTCTCTCTCTTGTTAACTATTGTGCAATGAGAAGTCTTTATTTCCCATTCCCTCAGGAGGAGATGGGCAGACCAGATCACCTCATTCCATTCATCCGCCTTCCACTCAGCCTTCTCTGAGGTAACACATGACTTTAGGGGAAATCGATCTACATTTCTGGGGAAGGAGTCTTCACATTGGTTTATCCCCAGTGGACTTTTTAGAGAAATGGGTTTTTTTTTTTTAAAGATTTATTTATTTATGCATACAATCTGGGGTGTAGGCAAGAGGTGTGGGTGGTGAGAGGATTCTCCAGAGACAGAGTGGGGAACAGAACAGGCAGATTGACTAAGTACACTGCTGAGGAGAGCTGTGAGCGAGGTAGGAGAGGTCTGCTGTGCCATGTGGGAAACTCCCTGTCTGGGGATCGAACTTGTGCTGTAGTGACTGCCAATGATAGCTTCATAGTGTTGAGACTTAACCTGTTGCGCCACCAGTGAGGCTCAAGAAATGGGTTTTGAGGAGGTTTTTTGAGGCAATGGCCTCACTGTGGGTTTGGAAGATAAAGGGTGGGTGATATGAAGCTGTAAAGGAGATGCTGCATGAAGCAGCTTGAGGAGGAATCTCCCCTGTGCCAGTATGGGTGATATGGGGAGCTGCAGAGGCAGGGCCTGCAAGCAGAATGGAGTGGGAACTTGCCAGAAGAAAGCAAGCTCATACTTCTACTTATATCATCATGCTCTGGGCAAGAAAGAAAATATGAAGCTACCAATGCACAAGCGCACATGGAGCTTACCGAGTGCCAGGCCCTGGGACCATAGGGAACTTGGGTAAGCCCTGGCTTCTTGTCTTGAGGAGTAAGTTGGAGAGACACATGGACATGCAGGATGCCACTCACTGTGGCCAGACCGCAGCCAAGTGTTTTTTGTCCTTACCGGATGAAAATGAGGTAGTGCAGAGTAGGGAAGAACAGGAGGTGGGCCTGGTGAAGTGCAGAGGGCTGATCCCACCTGGGAAGATGGGGAAGGCTTTCCACAGAAGGCTGAGTAGGAGTTTGCCATGTTAGGAGTGGGAGAAACAGTACATCTGAGGCAAAAGAGAGCATTAGCCAGAGAGGGAACAGCTGATGGTGTGGGGTCCACGCTCACGTCTGTGTTCTCTGGCCATTTTCTGATGTGGCCGACATCTTACTTCAGCCTTCTGTTTGTGCTTCAAGCCCTGTACATTCCAAGCCTAATCGGGCATGCCTGCTTGTACAGTCCTTTATGGTGCGCACAGCCTTGTCAGGCACCCAAAGACAGTGTGACTGGGAATTTGGTATTAAGCTGTATTATTGAGTTCACAACTCAACTTTCAGAAATCTAACCAAACAAGGGATTTGCAAAACAGTTTCAAACAGAGCAGAGCCGACTACATTTCCCATGACAATCAGCTTGTTTACCACTCCAAGGTACACTCTAACCGCTGTTGACATGCTCATTTGCATGCCAATACCCAGAATGCTTTTCTAGCCCTACTGAGCTTGGATTCTGCCAGGAAGCTGAAGGGTTTATTTACACATACAATACATGACAACTTCATTTTCTGAAGCATCTTTCATACAAACCGTATCCCAAAAATGCCTTAAGTTCGTGAAAGAATTTCAAAATCCTTTTAGTTTAAACCTTCTTTCTGGGCTGAAGTGGAGTTGAGATAACTTGGGTGTGCTCAAATTAACATTTTAATTAAAAGATACTCGAGGGAAGTGGGATTTCAGTTATTCAGCAATGTGTCAAATTATGCTTGGTGTATTGGGCCAAGTTTAGGAAGAGAAATTAAATGATCATGGGAAGATTAGTGGTTATGATGATGTAGTTTTACACACGTTGGATGCCAGATGATATCGTTTTTGGAGTTTATGGGTTTAAGAGCGAGGTCCTTGGGTTCACTCTGGGAAAGATTTTCACCAGAGCTCCCCTTTGGCAGCACACAGCGAGTTTCTCCATGATACAGAGACATTAGATATACTTAAACAGGTTTATTAGGAAAAGGGATAGGACGGTAAAGGACGCCTACACAGACAGGTTTGCTAAGAGAGTGGCCTGCATGGTCACAGGTGGGCAGCCCTGAGGAGAGCTGCCTCTGCCGAGGGAGGTCAGTGAAGAGAAGACCCTGCATGGTACAGGTCACGGGCAGGCAGGCCGCTGCCCTGCAGAGGGACAGTGGGTGAAGAAAAGCACCTGCATAGGCACAGGTGGGCAGAGGGACATGTACCCCGCATTCTTTCAGGGATGGCACTGATATAGCCTTCTTTCAGTTGGGAGGGGCTCATCTTCGAGGAAGGCTTCATTACTGACTAACTAAAATCTGAAAGGGAACGAAGAGATTCTACAATGGGCTCAATCTCCTTATCTTTACCTTTCGCCCAGCAACCTGATACCTGCCTGAGTCTGCTTTTGTGATCCAGGCATTGGTATAGTTGGGCTAATGGTTATGCTAATTCCATCCACCCCCACCTCCTTGTGTGAGTCAGTTTCTAACCTTATTTTAAGTTGTATTTCCTCCATCAATTAGAGCAACACAGAGCGCTCCTGTGCAGGTCAGACTGAACCAGAACCACAGAGGGGTTTTTAATTGGGAGACTGACTTCCTTACAGCTGGAATTCCTTTGCTCATGGCCCATGAGATGATATTAATACAGGAACATTGTGCATAATGGCACTGGTGATAGAAACATATGTGGCTGCATGAAGTTTTCTAATTTTAAGAGTGCAGTGGGGAAAACGATGTGAATTGGTAATCTTGCAAGCTTTCAGGAGCAGGCAGCCTGGGCTTTGATAGTGTTCCATCATGGAATGGGGACTTCTTAGCCTTTTGTTCCAGAGGAAGGCAATGCAAGAGTCCTTTAGGAAAGCTGAATTTGAAGGTAGTATGTAGGAAATAGCCAGAGTCTGTTTCAATGCAATTTTTTAAAAAAAGATTTTATTTATACATACAAGCTGGGGAACAGGCCAGAGGCATGGGGCGGCGAGAGGGTTCACCAGAGACAGAGTGGGGAGCAGAACAGGCAGATCAGAGATGCACTGCTGAGGGGAGCAGCGGGTGAGGCAGGAGAGGTCTGCCACACCATGTGGGATTCTCCCCAACCCGCGTCGCGGCTGCCAACAGCTCCAAGGCGCAGCGCTCAACCGCTGCGCCACCAGGGAGGGCCCTCAATGCAATTTTTAAGATGGTTTTATGTGGGGTGAGTAAGAGAGGGAGGCCATGATGCCTGAGATCTCCTGGCTAAGTGAAATCAAACTGGCTGGACTCCGCAACCTCCAAACCTGGTTTATTAAAGGGAAGAGGCTTTTTTTTTTTTTTTTTTTACTTAAAGAGCAGGTTTATTAGCACAAGGAAGTAAAGGACATTTGTACAGACACAAGTGGACAGGAAGAGCTGCCGCTGAGGGGCAGGTTTGCTAAGGGAGGCCTGCATAGTGCAGGTCACGGGCAGGCAGGCAGTCCTCTGCCCTGCAGAGAGACAGAGTTGGTAAAGGAAAACACCTGCATAGGCACAGGTGAGCAGAGAAATGGCTGCTGGAAGAGGCATTTTCAAGAGATTAAGATGTGGGCTCTGGACTCTTGGGTCTGAACCCAACATCTCCTTTGGTCTGCATACTTATTTTTGGGAGTCACTTAATTTTTCTGCCTCAATTTCTTTATTTGTGGAAAGGGGATTGTAATAATTCCGACCTCATGGGGTTGGCGTATGGATTAAGAGAGCCAAGACATGTCTGGCTCTTAGTAAGCATTCAGTTAGTGTTAATTTAACCAGTTAGTGCTGGCCACCATTATTTTATTTTTTATTGAGGCATAATTATAATTTAACATTAGCTTGTTATTTTTAATATACTATAACAGTCCTTCTTAAACATTTTAGCCTTGGATGCTTTTACATTGTTAATGAAGTATGGTGGACTCCAAAGAGTTTTGGATTAGATGGGCTACATCTAACCTATTAAGATTTACCATTAAGACAGAAATTTTTTTAAAAGATTTATTTACTCATGCATACAAGAGTGGGGGTATAGGCCAGAGGTGTGGGAGTGTGAGAGGATTAACCAGAGACAGAGTGGGGAGGAGAACTGGCAGGTTGACTGAAATACACTGCTGAGGGGAGCACTGGGCAAGACAGGAGAGGCCTGCTGCACCGTGGGGGGAGGGTTGGAGATCAAACTCATGCTGCAGTAGCTGTGTATAGCTTCATAGTGCTGAGACTTAACCACTTGCGCCACCAGGGAGGCTCCAAGACAGAAATTTAAAAAATATTATTTATTCATTTGTTTTAAACAACAATAATAAATTCCAAATTTTTATAAAAAGTAAATTCATGGTATTCTATATAACATTAATTTTAAAATAGCTGTAATTTCCAAAACAAAAAGAAATTTAGTGAGAAGAGTAACATTATTTTATATTTTTACAAATCTCTCTAATATTTGGCTTCACAGAAGACAGATGAATTCTTATATTTCCTCCTACATTCAACCTTTTGGGATAAGTTATTTTGCTTGAAATAGATCAAGAAAATCACTCACGGACAGATATGTTATTTAAATATGGAAGGATATTTGAATAGCTTTTTCAAATAATCGCAGATAGTTCTTGATACTCCGCCAAAACTAGAAAAGGGGTAGTTTTCAGGATGTTATTTACAATGCGAAATCTGAAATGATATCAGTAATAGTTTTGCACTTGGTGACACTAAAATGTGCTGGTTTACCTTGCAATTTGATTGGGTCTTTTATCCATGCCTGACTTTGTAGCACTACACATTTGTTGTCTGGAAAATACTGGTTCATTAAGTTAATGAATGTCATGCATATGCTGACACATTTAATTATATTTTAAAAATCCACGTCACTCAAGTATTATTTTTGAGACAAGTGTGGTTTTACTTACTCTGCAGCAGCTGAAATCTTGCCATTTCATTGCAGAGAATATTTTAAAAGTGTGTCTTCAAGGTTGAGTTTTGATAAAATCTTAATTTTAACCACTTTGTCAGTGTGTTCTCAGGTACATGAGATCTTTTTCTACCTTGAGTGTGTGGGGGTCAAGAATGCAGTGACCGCTGCCTTGACTTGTCTAAAGCCCACCACTGCTTCTGCACCACCAGCCAGTGTGGTCACATAGCCTCTTACTATTTTTATGAAAATAGCTTTGGATTTCCTGCAAGGGCCTCACAAAGCCCATGGGTCCATGGTTCACTCTCTGTGAACCACTGCACTCTAATATAAGGTAGCAACTTGTTCCCAGAGTGGACATCTGTAGTTTTGTCTGCTCAACATGCCTTCCTTCCTTCTTGCCAAGAATACAACCCCCATTTCCTACATTCTTCTTGGAGCCTCCAGTGCCAGTGTCCACCCTAGTGCCACCCCTGCCCATGGCCACAGGATTGGCATGCAATTCAGGCAGAGTTGATCTGTGGTCAGAATGGTCACCTCTTGGACAACACCTGCCAACACTCTGGGCTGCTGTCATGGGCAGTTTGTCACCTTAGGGGACTTGAAAGAGATACTCTCATCCTTTTGCCTGGGCCATATAGCTGGGTTGATATCAGCCTGTTGATTGTTGCTCTCTCTCCTTTTAGGCAACCCTCTGACCCCCATCCTCCCATCTTACAAGGAGAAAGCCAGTCCATAACAGAAAAGAATGAGGCCAACATACAGAGAGGAGAAAAACCAAGGGTTGGAAGATGGTGGAGGGGGGGCAACTATCTCCCCACATTGGCATGTTTCTAGAATTCCGGAAGCCAGTTCTACTCAACTTATTGACTCTGTGAACCCTAAGATACCTTTTAGCTTAGAGCATTTTGAATTCAATTTCTGACACTTGAGATAAAAAAGGTTGTGCTTAGAAGAGTTATTGAGCGCCTCTAAGATATTCTTTACCGCAGAGAGTCTACAGGTAAGGGGCATTTCAATGAGTGTCTCTTGGTGGATGAGAGGAGACCATCAATGACTGAGAAATTCCAGGAATGTGTGCACACAGGGCATGGCCAGCACACAGGCAGTGAGGACAGAACATCATGTCCTGAGTTTTCATGCAGGCTTTCCCCTGATGTGTTGATTAGGAGGAAACCCTGTTGCTGTTGTCCCCTGGAACTCAAGGCTGCTCCAGGAGGAGGCCAGCTTCTGTTCCAGCTGTGACTATATACTCTAACAAAGTAATGATAATTCTGAAGCCATCAACCCAAGCCTAAATGTCTCATGGCATGCAAGGAGAATGGATGGACACCAGCCTCAAAGAGCACTGGCAAGGGAATGCCACCCAAGTAGTATTGAGCACAGGGTGAGGACTGATACTTAGTTCCTGGGACTCAGTTCTCAGGTCTGTTCATGATTCTGTGCAGGTTTCAACTATGGCGTAGATTACTGCTTCACTCCGTTCTTGGTTGCAGACATCAGAAGCTTCAGCAGAAAGGCATTGAACAGAAGGCCACCTGATAGTTCATAGAAGAAATGGGAAAGATCATGAAATGACCAGGAAACTCTGCAGGAAGGAGGGAGGATACAGCCAAGGTCGCACCACTGGGCAGACTAGTTGGATGCCACCTCTGGGCTTCCATGACCAATCCCTTCCACCATTGTTAGGCCATCTGCCATCACTCAGGGGCTCTTAGCTTCATGGCTATAGAAACTAGCCTTAAGTGGTAGGCTTTTCTGAGTCACTCCCCTCTAGTGTTAGACATCTGGTGGAAGTGTGGCACCAGACCTTGTGCCCATTTCTGATCTGCTTGTGAAGGAGAGCAACAGTAAATCTCTAGTTCCTGTTGGATTTTGTAGTGGAAGTGAGACCCTGCCAGTGGAGAAATGTCTACCTCGGTGCATGTCTGCTTTTTTCTAGAGCTGACATTTGTGTACTTTTGACAAGACAAGATCTAGATACTGATCAGAAAGAAGGGAAATTGATGCTGATTAGAAAAAACAAAACCTGCTACTGTCAGTTATGTCTCCTGACTTTAGAGAAAGGGAAACTGAGGCCCAAGAAGGTGGTTATTTGCCTAAAATTATAGAACTAGTGGGTAAGTGAAGCTGGGCCTCAAGATCTTGAATCCCAACTCAGTGCTCTTTGTTTTACAATCTTACATTCTTACACTAACCTATAGGGATCTAAAGAAATCTCTTCCAGATCAGAATTTGTATTAGTTGGCTAAGGACACCATACAAAGTACCATAAACTGGGTGGCTAAATCAACAGCTCTCAGTTGTAGGAGGAAGAGGTCCCAGACTAAGGTGCTGGCAGGGTTGGTTTCTTCTGAGACTTTTCTCCTCGACTTGCTGGTGACCACTTTCTCCCCGTGTCTTCATGTGGTTGTCCCTGAGTGTGTGTGTACTAAGGCCTGATGTCTCTCCTCTTCTTAGAAAGACTTCAGTCATGTTGGATATGAATAACAATCTCAATGGTCTCCTCAAAGACCCTATCTCCAAGTTATATTGTACACTATGGGGAGTTAAGGCTGCAACATATAAATTGGGAAGTGGGTGGGAGGTGGTACAAGTCAGGCTACAACAGAGTTACTTAGAAATCTTAACACTGTGGAATCAAGAAGACATAAATCTGTTCCCCTCTGGCGCCTCTCTGTGAACAGTACACCAGTGAAGGTAGCCTCTGCCTCCTGGGAGCTAACAACCTGAAGTCCATCTGGCCAGCAGGGGAAGTGCCTCATTGCAGAGCTCCCTGAGTGGCTTCAGGCTCCTGCCCAGTCTGAACAACTGCCCTGACTGTGGCAGTACAGGGCAGAACCGCTAGCGCAGCACTGCTGTCTTCCTTACCACTGCTGCTGACAGGAGTAATGCCAGTGAAGGAGACCCTCCTCACTCCTGCCAAGTCAAATTCTCCCAACATAGAGCAGTGGGCATTCTCTCCTTGCTCTGGGCAAGCCAGACAAACATAAATCTGAATGGAAGGTGTCAGTTTTGAGGCCTTGAATTTCTTTGGTAGTTTTTTTTATTTTTTAAGATTAATTTATTTATGCATACAAGCTGGGGTGTAGCCAGACCAGAGGTGTTGGAGGGGGTGAGAGGATTCATCAGAGACAGAGCGGGGAGCAGAACAGGTGAACTGACTGAAGTACTCTGCTGAGGGGAGCAGCGGGTGAGGCAGGAAAGGTCTGCTATGCCGTGTGGGAAGCTCCTTGGCTGGGTATCGGATTCATGCTGCAGTGGCTCTAGATAGCTTCATAGTGCTGAAACTTAACACGTTTCACCACTAGGGAGGTCCTTCTTTGGTAGTTTCAATGGAGCTTTCTAGAATCCAAACTTCAAAGTAGGACAATCAACTTTATGATAACTCAATTCTCCTAGATTCACCAACTTGTTTGTTTGTTTGTTTCAGTCTCTCTCTCTCTCTCTCTCTCTCTCTCTCTCTCTCTCTCTCTCTCTCTCTCTCTCATACTCACACACCTATTAGTGTGTTAAAATCGCACCTGCTAGTTGCCATATACAAGACTGGGGAAACCCTGCATTCTTGAGGCTCTTGCCTCATTAAAATCAGCTTATTTCTTACATGTGGGTGAGTCCAGTTCTGAAGTGGTCTAGTAAGCACACTCACCCTCCCAGTTCAGGGGCAGGGGCTGATGGCTGACTCACACCAGTGATATTTCTAGGACACCCCCCCGACCCCTGCCCCTTTCCTTGTACTTGCAGCTCTAGCTCTTCTAGGTCTTTTGGTCCCCAGAGCCCTTTCTCCTTTGTCCTTCCAGAATCTTCTCTCAGAAAAAGTGAACGATGTTCTCATTCATTTCTACTCTCAAGAACATTTGAACCTAATACAGGTGAACTTAGTCAATTTTTTAGAAATGATTTCTGATTTCAGATTTTCAGGCATTGACAGAAAAGGTAAGGATTATGCTCCAGGAGGAGCCATAATAGCTGTGGTAAGTATGTGTCTGCTTGTGGGGTTGCAGGGGGGCGGGGGAAGGGATGAGATGCTACCTTAAGCTCCTGGAAATTTGTCCCACACCAGATTAGTCTCCTGGGCACCTATGGATGTGATTAAAGAGAGAGCCTGATTGTCCACAGATCATAATAGAAATTTCTTGGAAAAGCCTCAGTGCTCTATAAACTGCTGATCTGGCAATCCTCTGGCTGATTCACCATTTCAACTCAAATGTCCAGGCTATACAGTTTAGCTACCATGTTCCCACTATTCAGGGATCTTTGGTATCTATCCTTGAATCCCCTCCCCACACTTTCTCTTCTCCCTCCTCTCATACTACACCTCTGTGCAGAGTCTGGTACCCCAGATGCAGATGGAACAAGTAGTCCATGAAGGACAATTGAAGGAAAAGTAGAAAGGTATGCTCAGTTAGGCTACCATACCCTTGCCATTGTAGACTGGCAAACTTCAGCAGGAAAAAAAAAGTGTGTGTGTTTGTGTGTGTGTGTGTGTGTGTGTGTGTGTGTGTGTGTGAGAGAGAGAGAGAGAGAGAGAGAGAGAGAGAGAGGTTCTCAACCTGAGAAGATTTTCCTCCCAGAGGACATTTGGCAATTTGTGAAGATGTTGTGTTTGGTTGCTACAATTTGGGGGAGGATTGTTATTGGTGTCTAATGGGTAGAGACCCTGGATGCTGCAAATATACTGCAATGCACCTGGTAGGGTCCCAGAAGGAAGAATTATCGGGTCTCAAATGTGAATAGTGTGGAGATTGAGGAACAGTCTAGATGAAAATGGAAAAAGGACACTGCTAGGACGTGATTTCCAGCACTTGGGTATCACTTGGTGCGGGGTGAGGGCCACAATTGTGTATTCTCTGAATGACTAGCCCCAGAGAGTCCTAAAAATGTTTGTACTTGTTGTTTTTTCCTGTCCCTCAGTGGTAGAGTCAGTCTCTAAGCTTGTGTGTGAATGATCACTTTTCAGAATTCAATAAGTAATTCAACACCAATTATGCCCAGGATACAGCTATAGGCATAACAAGTAACAACAAAAGCAACAACTACAACATTAATTAGCATTTATTGAAATTGAGCAGATGTTGTGTTTAGTAATTTATATGATTTCTATCCTTTAATACTATACAACATCCCTGAAGAACTACTAGCATAATTCGCATTACAGATGAAGAAACTGAGACTTAGGAAAAACCAGTGACTTGCCCAAGATTACCCTGCTTGTAAGTGGTTAAATGGATTGCAAAGGCAGGCACTTGAATTCTAAGGTCCAAACTCCTAGTCACTAAACTGCACAGAGCTACTCTTGAAACAAAGTCTGTATGTGGATTGACCACACCAAGTGGTAGTTTCCAGGACATTTCATGCTGATAACTCAGTTTGATTTTAATTTCACAATGTGCCTTGCAAGCCCCAAATTCCAACTCAGAACAGTGTGCGCTTAAAGATCAGTTTCTTGTACCTCCAGGCCTTATTCTAGCCTCACTGCTTTTGCCCCAACCCAGACAACGCAGGAGGGTCTTCGTCCGGACCCAGGCCAAAAGACTGCAGTACTAGGGTTGTACGAGGAGAAGCGTGTTGAGACTCAAGAGCCGGTGGCGGTCCTTCCAGACAGCGGCTGGAGGCCGAGAGCCCCTGAGCTCCTCAGCAGTCTATAAGCTCCCCAGCGTGGCGCGCCCATCACTGTCTTGGTAACCACTGCGACCGCTTCAAGGAGGCTGCATTTTCTCCCACTGCTCGCCAGGGCAGCCTACCAGAAAACGAAAAGGCTAGTCTTCTTGGGAGTAGAATGAGGAAATGAAGACTTGGCTAGAGAAAACTGAAAGGAAGAAAGGCACTCTCTTAGGAGAACTGAACCTGGCGCTGCAAAGTGGACCTGCAGCTTCTGCCAACAGCTGGGAACCGGAAGGACCTCTGCAAAGTGCTGCAAAACTGCAGGATTCGGGGGTGGGGGGGTGGGGGTGGGTACTCCAGGTGTGTGTGTGTGTGTGTGTGTGTGTGTGTGTGTGTGTATGTGTGTGTGTGTGTCTCCAAGCTACTTTCCCATTTTCCTCGGAATCCCTCCCCCACTCCAACTTCCTGGTAGGCCCGTCTGGGAAACTGCATTCTGATCCAGAGGTCTGTCACCGAAAGTGGGCGAGATCCTTCGCAGGTGCACTTGGTCACACCCTCCCGAAATCCAGAATCAAAATCCTCAAAGCGAACCTTTCAGATTCACCACGGACCTCTCCCCTGGGGGACGTGCTGCTGCCGGGTCCCAAACTTCAATCAATGGTAGACTGGAGCTAAAGGATACCAAGTTTCAGACGCTTAGAGCGAGTGTCAACCCAGCAAATTAACGTCAGAATTATCCTAATAAAATATTAGTTTGGATTATATTAACGGTATGCTTCCAAACACCTGCATTCGTTTAGATTGGCACAATGCCCCCTCCTGGGGGAGGAGGAGCGGAGAACTGGCTCCAGCTAAGAATAGGATTCAGATCTTTGGGACTGGAGTGGGGAAGGGACGGGGGGAAAGGTGCGAAACGGCGGGCGGGACCAGTTCTCATGTGTCTCTCGCTTTACTCAGGCGTATTGGTGCAGGATGGACTAAGAGTGACCTTTTCGTGGGAAACAGATCATGCCCATCTTCATTTGAATGGGAGAGTGAGCCCCGCACTTAGCTTGGTTTGAAAGAAAATACCGCAGGTTTTAAAAATGAATACCATTTGTGCTGCGCAACCCCCATCCGGGCACCTTTCTCGGCGAAAGGAGACAGCGTATTTGCATTGCCCACGTATGCGGAGTCCAGCGCTGCTTGGGTGTGTGTATGTTGTGTGTGGGGGGTGGAGCGGAAGTGGGGTTGGGGAATTCTGGCAGGAAAATAAGTGGCCCAGGTCTTCAAGACGCTGAATGGAAGTATTCCGGAGGTCTCCAGACCCAGGATCTGAGATTTCTCAATCCAATTTCCTGAGCAACAGAAATACCCCCAAGCCGGTGGCTCTCCGTCTGGGCGGAATCCTGGCGCCTTCTTCTCCTGGTCCACGTAACGCGTAAAAACCCTAGCACGTTTTCCCAAGGAAAGCTTAGAGGATTCTATGGCGTAAGGATCTTGGAATTGTAACAAGAATCGGTGAGAATCTGAAGTTCCTGAGCCATAGGCTCCGGCTCCTCAGGTACCTTCGCCAGGACTCGCCAGCACCAGATCACTCAGGGTTCCCAGAATTTCGGCTTCGCGTCCTCTGCAAACAGGGAGCCCCCTTAATAGAATTTGGTCAAAACAAAGGGAGGGGCCCCTTTCGAGAGGAAACCGCATCGTCTCCCTGGGAATTTGTTCCTAACAAATTTTATTAATTCCCAGAGCAGCGCAGTACCGAGTTCTCGCGCTTGAGCGGGAGCGGTCGCTGCCGGGTGGATGGCTGGCGGTTGGGACAGCCAAATCCAGAAGGATTGAGGTGAGGCCTGCAGGCGGGAGGAGTGAGCTACTGGGGTCTGGACCAGAGGCACTAGGCTTGGAGAGCTCCCTCCTTTCTGCTATCTCGGCTCTTGTGCATCAGGTTCAGACCCGATGGGAGAAAAGGGAACGCACAGGGGCCAAGGAGAAAACGAAGTCGCCTCCGGGTGTAGGGTGTGGAGACAGCCTGGGGGAACAGCAAGGTGAGGAACGGAGCTGGACCCCACCACTCCGTTCCCTACACGCCCCAGAAGGAAGTCCCACCCTAAGCCAGCCCAGGTCCAACCCAGAGCAGAGGCCTCTGAGCCCAGAGCCACGTGGATTTCTAAGAAAAAAAAAGTTTATTTAAAATTTTGTACATAAATAAATAAATAAATATCTTCTGTGATTACAGAGACCGTACAATTACACAGCTAGGCTGAGGTCTGGGAGAAAAGAAGGGTCACCAGAGATGGTATACCGGGACTCTCTGGGGAAATACAGAGTGTTTCCGAAATTAAACGAATCGATTTCCCGGACACGGATACCACGGTCGACATTTTTCTCCAGGGAGAGGAGCTGCGGGGACAGCAAGATCTGACTGAGTGTCAAATGGACCGACTGAATTTGAGGAGAGTACAGGGAAAGAAAAGCAAACACACACACACACACACACACACACACACACACACACACACACACACCCCAAAATAGAAGTTCAAGAATGCGGGGAGTTGGGGGGGGGCAATAACCACCGGAAAGAGGTGGGTAGGGAGGGAAGATGTAAAATAAACGTGAAGCACGCCGATTTCGGAGGGAGTGAAAGCCCGAGCTTGAGCCAGAATGGAGGAAAAGAGAAAGCCTAAGCTAGCCCAGAGAGGGCTGATGAGGAGACGCCGTGGTCAGCAAGGCGCTGGCCGAGGCAGGCGCGCTTGCGGGGCTCGCTGTCTGCGTGGCTGTAACTCGGGGCTTGCACTGGCCACAGCTCGGACATTGCTTTGGCCGGCCGGAGGCAGGGATACTAGCGTCAGGTCTCTGCAAAGCTCTAGGCGCTGCGCCTGGAGGCGGGGTAGGGGTAGGGGCACTCTAAGCCGAGCCAAATCCGTGCGCTACCGCTGTTAGAGAACCAGTGCTGAGTTCTACCACCAGTCTTAGAGGCGCAGGGAGGGCTTAGGGTGAGCCACCTGGGTAGGCGCGCGCCTAGGGAGTGACGGTGAGATCCCGGTCGTCCTTTCCCGAGGAGGACGGAGACATGGGCATTTCGTCGTCGTCCTCGGAGCACTTGGCAGAGGAGAGCGACGCGCACTTGCAGCCTTGTGGTGCTCCCCCGCCCGCATTTGCGCTCCCGCCGCCGCCGCGGTGGTTGCTACCTTTGCCCTCCTTCTTGTGCTTCACCCGGCGGTTCTGGAACCAGATCTTAACCTGCTTCTCCGACAGGTTCAGGTAGGTCGCGATCTCGATGCGGCGTAGTCGGGACAGGTACATGTTAGAGGCGAACTCACGCTCCAGCTCTAACAGTTGCGTGCTGGTGAAGGCGGTGCGCATCCTCTTGCTGCTGGGCAGCTGGTTCGAGCTGCTGTCTGGAGGGAATGGAGTGCAGAGAGGGAAGCGTTCAGACCCCCGGCTGAGGGCCGGTTCTTTTTCAGGTGTCCTTAGAATCTCGGGACTTTGGTTTCTTACCCACCCCTTCGTCCCCAACCGATCCGAAGCAGCTTGACCCCCCAGCACCTCCTTGCCAAGCCGCGGGACCCTTATCCACTCGGAATCACGCGCCCTGGCACTCTTAAAAAGCTCTTTGAACCCCAGCCCTCGCTCTTTCCTCGCTGGCCCTCTAGGACCGGGACCTTCTGCCCTTACCCTTCCGCTTGGTATCCCTGGAGCCCCTCAATTTACACATAAGCTTGAGTGTCCCTTTTATAGCACGACATCATCCCCATCGTCCCCAGAAAGCTAAAGGTCCCCTCAACCTTCACTCGCTAACTCTCCTCAGTTCACTTCTGTGCTGTCACCCCGCGCGGCGACCCAGCTTACCCACAGAGATGCAGTGGAACTGCCTGGGGTCGGGCAGCGGATAGGAGGTCTGGTAGAGGGCGGCGGCGGCAGCGGCAGCAGCGGGGCCGTGAGCAACCCCGGGAGACACGGCCGAGTGCTGGCGACCCAAGGGCGCGTGGCAGTACTGCGAGCCGAAGGGCGGGAAGGACGCCTTGAGCAGAGGCAACGCGGGCGGCCCCGGGGGCCCGTGCAGCTGCGAGGCGGTGACGCACAGCGGGCACACGCACAGCAGCCCGGCCTTGCGCGCGTGGCAGGCGCCAGGCGAGAGGCCGTGCAACGCGTGCGGCGGAGGCACTGCATAGGGAAAGAGCGGCGGCGGGCTGCCATCGGGCGCTTTCTTTTCGCCTGCCTCGCGCAGCACAAGTGAGTCTACCAGGAAGGAGCGCGGCATGGCCCCGGCGCGCGGTCGCCCCACCGCCAGCTCGCTCCTTGCGCCCCGCAGACCTCGGGGCTCTCCACGCGGTTTACCCGGCCCCTGCCGCAGCTGCCTCTGCCGGGGAGGCTGAAGCTGCTCTGAGGCCAAGACTGAAGGGGCCGCTGCTGCTGCCGCCGCAGGCGCCGCCCAAAGAGCGCGGGGTGCTGGCCAGTGCTAGTGGTGCTGAAAGGCGCCGGCGGCGCCGCTTAAATAGGACTATTGCCATGTGATGGGCTACGCCAGGAGCGGCCGGGGCGTCTCAATAGGGTTTTTGTGCCTTTTCTCTTGGCATTCACTCTGCACGCTTCCTCATTATTTCACTTGTTAACTAAATGAACTGCATAATGTACTCTATTCTTGTCAACCCCACCCACGCCGTAACAGGCGCCCTCGCCCCCTCCTCTCCCTTTTGCGGGTTTATTTTCTCATTCTCCTGCGATTTAATATTCTTTTCTTTCTCTTTATTCTTTACTCCCCTTTCGCTTTGCATTGGCTATCAGACCGCTTATCTTATTGATTTTGCACACCCGTTCCTCACTTCCACAGATCCTCAAGGGCGCGCGCCCCATCTTCTCTGTGCATTCGGTGCCTGTCTCTTTCCTTTCCTCTTTCGCCCTATTTCCCTGAGATCATGCTCCCTCCACTCAGTTCTTAGCTTTGTGTATCCTGCGGGTGTTCCTACAGCGAACCTCAGATTTCCACCTGTGGAATTCCTTTTCCTCTTCCAGTCAGACTCAAGAGGACCGGGCCTCTTGTAGGGGGGAGGTGCTACTGGAAAGAGGAGAAAGGCTCAGAATTCCTTATCCAGCACTAGCCGCATCGCTGTCCCTCTGTTTTCTCTAAATTTCTCAAATAGTCTTCAATGCTGCTTATAATACCCAGTCTTTGTTCGGTAGCTACTGGTCAGTCAGTCCTTTCCTTCAAATGACAGGGCCGTGGATATAAAGAGGGAATGCGCCTCTGAGAGTCATGGACATAGACGGGGAATAGGGAATGAAACCTAGACCTGAAGCTCAATATGTCACACCGTACCATAACGGCGTATGTAGACGCCCTCTGCCCGCAGGAATCTTTCCATAACGCACAACTCAGTAGACTCGCGGTTTCACTAGGAAACCATTCGCGGAACGGCGCTAAGAGCCGTTGCATTCCCAGCTTCTGCTGACTTCGCTCTTCCAAACAGAGCTCTCCTCTCCCCAAGACCTTCTCTCGCCGGCCGTGTCATTCTCTTCTTTCTGGTCACACAATGGTTAAACAACTTCAAACGCCTGGCGCTGAGTACACAGCTTCAGCATTTTTTTTTTTTTTATGGTCGGAGGACTCAAAGCTGCTTCGCCCAAAAGCTTTTTCCATACAATGGGAAATTAACATAAATATTTGAATTTATAACCCGGACTTACCGCGGAAGACATTTACTTTCGATTTTATTGGCACAAATCGCTGCAGTCACCTGCTCTGAGTCCTGAATGGAATTGTGACAAATGGAGGGGAAGGTTGGGGAGCTGGAGGGGGTTGGGGGTGGGGGTGGTAGTCGGTGCACAAGAATAAGATGCCCTAAACTAAAGTGATTACGTGTTTCATCATTGACCTATTCGCAAAAACAGTAACAATAAATTATAACTGAGTAAAAACCAAATATTTTGTTATGAGAAAGAAATGTTTTTATAAAAGGGAGCGGGCCAATGGGGAAAACGACCTGGATAGAGGGCATATCATTCATCTAGCAGGATGAGTACCCGTTTGGTACTGCCTTGATTGTTTGGCATGGGGACGGGACCAAAGCTACCTCAACGGTCTCCATCCTAAGGTATCTGGCGTAAGGGTGTTGATTGCAAACCAGCCAGAGTGCAGCAGTGCAGCCTACGGTCCGTTCTAATTGCTCTCTGGGAAATCTGGGCTGGCCGGCACCGCTGAACTAGCGGAGAGCCGGGAGCAGGACTGGAGAGCGTCTTCCCGCTGGGTTGAGGCTAATAAGAGAGGCGCAGGGTGCGGGCAGGGCCCCAGCGGGGTGAACCCCCGCAGCCGCTGGGCCCACGAGCCATGGACCTGCGGGAAGGCCAGAGTCAATCTCTCCAGTGAGCTGAAGTCTGCGCCCAGGCAGGAAAGGGTTAAGAGTCCCTGAATGCGAACAAGGCCAAAGCTACTGGGAAAGAATATCTGGGGGGGAGGGGGGGAGAGAATATAACCAGTTTTTTTTCCCCTTCAGCCTCTGGACCTTATTGAATGTCATTGAAGAAAGTTTTGAATGCCAGATAAAGAGAGGCGAATTAAAGTGTGTGACAGCGGAGGATAAGCAAACACAAAGAGAACTCTGTCACACTTTGGGGCAAAATCCGTGGGCTTTTTACCAAGTCTCTTCGCTATGATTGAATTAAGTAATAGGAAAACATTTTCTTTCAGTTTAGAGCCATTAGACAAAAACTTCAAAGCGAATAACACTTTTTAATGTGCGGCCCACAAAGGATGGGGTTTTGTGCTGTAATGTTTAAACGGTTTGTTGTGCAACTCAGCGCTGGAGAGACCCGGGCGCAAGCAAAATAGCATCCCTGAGAGTGTCTTCGGGAGGCCTGAAAAGGACGCACCCTTAATCCGCTCTCTCTAAGGCAGGCAGGATGTGTCCAGAGAGGGGGTGCCCTGTTCAGTGGTCCCGGGCCTGGCGGACAAGCCCCAAGAGTTTGAAGGTCCTGTACTCAGCGAGATGGCCGACTCGTGGGTCGCTGGGAAGAAGACAAGTGCCGCCCATCAAAGGAAGCTAAGTCGTGGGGGTGTCCAGAGCCTTACCAGCTCCGCTGCCCATCCGTGAACCTCTGCTGACCGCCAGCTTTCCGGTAGCCATCCTCAGAGTCCTGCGGGCACTCTCGGGGTATACTTTGGCTGTCATTCTGCTTTCCTGTCCAAGTACCTCCCAGGGCTGGCTTCAGCCAGGTTTGAATTTTACACTAGCAAGCAAACGCCCCCTAGGGTGGGGTGGGGTGGGAGGAGGTGGCAGGATTAGCCCAACAGCGCGAAAGGGGGCGGAAGAGGGAGTCCCTTGGCCTGGTGGGCCTGACTGTTCTGGTGTCCATCACAGTTCAACTCAGAATTATTTCTGAAGTCCGGGTCTTTTCCTCTCCTTTCATACATGTTTTTTTTTTTTTCCTGTTGATAGGGAAAACTGGTCATTTCTCTCCTGGAAAGTAGCTCTTAGATATTTACAGCAAAAAAACCACCCAAAAGGGGGTATGTGTGGGCTTATTTCCATACCCCCTTCATATATTTATACAAAGGACACGCACCTTCTCAGGGATGCCAACCACCTTATTTAAAAGTATTATTCCTCTTCCTCCACTCTCCCCAATCACTTCGGTACTTATAAATAGCTTTTAACTTACTAAGTCTTTGGCAAATTTATTTTTCTGCAGCTCCTCACTCCCACAACTGAAATATATGCTCCACTGAGGACAAACATGTTCGTCATTCTTTTTTTTTTTAAAGATTTATTTATTTATTTATACATACAAGCTGGGGTACAGGCCAGAGGCGTGGGGCAGCGAGAGGGTTCACCAGAGACAGAGCGGGGAGCAGAACAGGCAGATCAGAAATACACTGCTGAGGGGAGCAGCGGGCGAGGCAGGAGAGGTCTGCTGCGCCATGTGGGATTCTCCCTGGCCGGGCGTGAACTCACGTCGCCGCTGCCAACAGCTCCACAGTGCAGCGCTTAACCGCTGCGCCACTGGGGAGGCCCAATGTTCGTCATTCTTGTACCTTACTGTATTCTAATTCAGAAAAGTTCCTAGCACCCAGTAAGTGAGCAGTACATATTTGCTGGCTACATAAATGAATGAAAGAGGTGGGAAGGGTAGGAGAACTCCCTGGTTTACTGCTGAAAATACTTAGAAACGTAGGAGTTTGGCATGCGATAGGTGACCCCTTGACTGATCCTCCCTGCCAGTTTGCTCTCCCTAGTGCCTGGACCATGAAAGATCTGTAGGTCCTAGGCCTCCTTGGGAGGTTCTCAAGTTCTTCAGAGAGTAAGAAGTTCCCATCCAAGGTAGTCTAGTGTCCTGTTCTACAGGAATTGCATGACCCCATTTGTAGTTCGAGGTTGGGGTTAACGATGGCAGCTTTTATCTTGATTTTTATTTT
This sequence comes from Scalopus aquaticus, assembly GCA_004024925.1. Taxonomy (NCBI): domain Eukaryota; kingdom Metazoa; phylum Chordata; class Mammalia; order Eulipotyphla; family Talpidae; genus Scalopus; species Scalopus aquaticus. The sequence continues at coordinate 38,213 of PVIJ01005911.1, read as the reverse complement.
GCTCTTTTCCTCCCAGACTTGTCTGACTGTTTCTGACTCTTTTCTATGGGTCCCCGCCAGAAGGTGCTTTAGACTTGTGGCAGGCTTTTGGGCCTTGATTTAGGCCATGAGGGGATGGGTAACTTTGGGTGCTTGATTTGGAAACTACATTCTTTCTTTTCTAATAGTATTAAAGTTCCTTTCTATTAAAGGTCTTACATGTTTTGCCTTGATGTGGCAGATGGCAGAACCTATTAAGAGTGGACAGGTTTGGGAGTTCTGGGGTGCCCCTCTACCTGTCTTGTAGCAGAACCAGGGGTACCAAAGAGATCAAGGAGCTTCCAACCTATTTTATGTGAGTAGAGATAAATATTTATCTTTTTAATTATCATTTGAATTTTCTATTACCTGCAGCCTTATCTAATCATAGATAGGTCTAGATCAGGGTTTCTGATCCTTGACCCATCCAGATAATAAGAACCAAGCCAAATGAAAGAGTCAGTGGTAACCATCATATCCTGGGATATCCTCTTGTCCTTTTCCAACTAGATCACAAGCCCTTGAGAGGCAGAGATAAGCACTTATTTTTACTAATGTCACCTACCTTCTCACAGCACATTATATATATATATATGTGTATATATATATATTTAATGTTAGTGTGAATGGCAATATACATTGCACCTGTTCAATGCATCTTGATGAACATCACAATAGATCATAAACTCTCAGCACTTAAGCTTTCTTTTTTTTTTCTAAAAAAAGAGATTATGCATACAACAGCTGGGGTACAGGCCAGAGGTGTGGGTGGTGAGAGGATTCACCAGAGACAGAGTGGGGAGCAGAACAGGTAGATCTACTGAAATACACTGCTAAGGGGAGGAGCGGGCGAGGCAGGAGAGGTCTCTGCGCCATGTGTGTCAGTTCGTGGCTGGGGATCTACCTGGTGATGCAGTGGCTGTCCACAGCTTCATAGTGCTGAGACTTAACCCCTTGTGCTACCAGGGAGGCCCCACTTTAGCTTTCTTATAGTAAAATTTGAATATCTTACCTCCCCTAAAAAGATTAAAGATGACATACATGTAACCTGAATGTTACCAGATTTTCAGTTCTTGGGTGAGAGTGAAGGGAGAAACCATCAATAACCTAGAGTTTGAAGCTTGTGGGGCCTTTGATCTCACATGTAAAAGACCTCCCTTTCCCATCTTCTCTCTGGAGTCCTTTGTGACTGCCTTTCAAGTGCCCACTGGCCTGTCTGTTAGCTGGTACCAATGTTTCCCCCTACGCCATGTACTTGGCCTGGGGTAGCTCTGCTGCTTCTTTCCCCATCTTATCCCAAGGACCTCTCTTAATTCATTGCCTAATCATAAAGTGTTCAGCACATTGTCCAAGACAGAGTGAGCCTTCAGTAAATGTGAACTGTGTTTCCTTTCCTGGATAACAGGGACGGGAGAATATTGGTGAGGATGTCTCTTGGTGTGGATTGTCCAGCTTTAGTTACTCATGCCAAACCTTTTCCTTTTCTCTTTCGCCTGGACTTCACTGGAAGCAAAGATGATTTCTGCAGGTGTTCTACTCAGGGATCCTGATGGTGGTTGTGGAACATCTTCCTAAAGGTTTCAGCAGGAAGTATTTACAGACTTGAAGAAAAATGTAGGTGGGTTTGAAACAGATAAAGCCAATTTCACCTAAAGTAGTTTTCCACTGGTGAATGAATACTTTGAAGCCTGGACTTTAGAATTAGCTCCCATTTCCCTGTATGGCTAACCGTGACTCTTGAATCAAGAGGTTAGACTCGATTGTCTGGGGCCTCAGGAAATATTGTCATCAGGAAACTTGGTTTTGAGACCTTCTGGTGTGAATATTCCTGGTGTGGTCTTTCCTCTGCTAACAGGAGCCCGCAGCTCCGTGATCAGCCAGGTGGCAGCATAAAGCAATAAACCTGAGGACAGTGGCGACTTCCTTTGACAGCTCAGTTCTCTCCACACTGGTCCTCTCTCCTCATCTGCACCAGAGCAGGCCCAGAACCCTCCCTGCCCCCAGTCTCCCATTCCCTGGAAGGCTTTGTGAGAAAGTGTGTGCGCTCTTGGTGGGGGCGGGGGGGGGGGCCGGCGGATTCAAAGGCTGAAATGCTATGATTTGTCATACAGAATAGAGCAGTTTGGCTTAAAAAAAAAAAAGTCCTGGAAATTCTGTGACTATCACCTATTTCTACCCCACCACTGATGAACACAGTCAAGCTCTGGTTTTGTTTAGCAAAGTGCTTCAATTAGCAATTTCTCAGAGCCATGGTGAGCAAGTAAAAGATGGTGTGTGCTCATTGCTTTTTAGAAGAGGGGAGGGGGTAAGAGGAAGGGAGGGTTCCCAGAGATGTGTACTCCTAAGAGGATTTCTTGGTGATTCGGCAGAGAAATGAATACCTGTACCCTAGTTGCAACCCTGGCAGAGAGCTGAATACTTTGACCCTAGCTGCAATAGAGAAGCCAGTGGACCACTAATGAATTCTGGGGTCATCTTGTCTTACTGTCATATAGAATTCCAAAGAATGATGCTTCACCATTTGGATAGTGTTCCTCATGTTCAGGAATGCTGGTTCTCAATTCTCACAGAAAATGTTGTGTAGAAGATCTGTGGTATAGGCCAGAGGTGCAAGGGTGGGGGGAATGAAAGTATTCACCAGAGACAGAGTGGGGAGCAGAACAGGCAGGTCTACTGAAATACACTGCTAAAGGGAGCAGCGGGTAAGATGGGAGAGGTCTGCTGCGTCACGTGGGTTAGCACCTGGCTGGGGATCAAACTCAGGCCGTAGCAGTGATAGCAACGAGACTTAATCCCTAGGCCACCAGGGAAGCCCTGGCGACATTTCTAGAGTCATTGCAACTGTACAGATCTCTGTGTCATTTTAGAGTACCAGGCTGTCTCCAGAAAGCAGGCCCTAGTAAAAGGGAAATAAAATTGAATGCTTAGAATGAACAGAGAAATGTCTATTAGTAGATCTGCTCTGAGAAGAGCTCAGGTCTCAGAGAGAAGTCCTATTTCTAGTTAACAGCATAGAAGTAATGAATAAACTAACTCCCAAAGAAAAGTCACTTCCTTTTACTTCTCCAGCTATTAAGCAAAGTCTAAATCTATGGGGCAGTTCACATCAGCTAAAGCTTTAGGGTTAAGCTCAGCTGGCTCTGTCCTGGGACAGCAAGAAGCTATCACTTCTGTCTTGTCTAGTTTTTACAATAGACACAGACATGTCTTAAGCTTGTATTACTCATTAAGGGTCAGAGCTTAAATGGGGAACAACCCAAGAGGTCTCTTCAACTCACTCTTTTGTCTTGAGATGGCAAGAGAAGTCCCCTGACCCTTCAGGGAATTCACTTCCCACAACTGCACTCTGGCAGCGATTGTAATTCATGATGTACGCGGCCTCTGTATGGGTTACAGATTCCACTTTACTTGTCCTGCTCTGACCTAAGACTTCATTAAGGGGTTGAATGCTTAGAATGAACAGAGATCATCCATCCCAAATTTCCAGTGTCTTTTTCTTGATTTTTGATTTTGAGATGGGTACAGAGATCTGTGCCCCTCAGCACTGAAAGGCTGAGTTCTGTGTAAAGTAACTTCATCAAGCTGACTTCAGAGGGAGGGGCTGGTCTGTTGATCTGTTGACATAAGTCTGTGAATGCTTCTTCAGGTGGCAATTAGCTTATGACAGGATTATGTGAAATATTTAAATATCAAGTGAATTAGATTACAACCCAAAAACTATCTCAAACTGTAACATGTGACAAATAAAATACAGACTCGATACTTCTAACCAGTAGTTCATTTTATTGTTAAAACATGTAATTTAATTTTGTTTTTTATATTAATTTCATTATTATTTTTTAAGATTTATTTATTCATACAAGAGCGGGGGTGTTGGCCAGAGGTGTGCGTGGAGGGGATGGGGGGTTGAGAGGACTCACCAGAGGCAGAGTGGGGAGCAGGAATAGGTGGATTGACTGAAATACACTGCTGAGGGGAGCAGTGGGCAAGACAAGAGAGATCTGCTGCTCGAATCAAATTCGTGCTGCAGTGGCTGCTGATAGCTGTGACTTAACTCCTTATGCCACCAGGGAGGCCCAAATCATGTAATTTTGTTTTATAACGGAACTTGGAAGAGTAGAAGTTTCTCAGTTCTTTGTTGATATAGACTTATAAATGGTATTTAGTTTTATTAAATCAATTGGTCAATATTTAATACTTCCATGCCAGGTATATGCATTAAATTACTTATAATCACAAGTAATAAAGGAAACTACAACTTAGACATTTAAAATATTTATTGATTTGCCAGATATAGCTTGGAACAGTTTTTGGTTAGTAACCTACTTGACTGGGCACTCACAGATTTGAGAAACATATGATAGGTATAATTATTATTTCTATTGTACAGTTGTGGAAACTGAGGCAGTGAGAAGTAACTGGCCAGTAGATAGAGGTTCAGCTAAAATCTTGGGTAATGAAAGGAAGGATGAGTAATGGAGAAAATGAACAAGTTCTATCCCTCTTTTTCTTTTTTTTTTTTTAAAGATTTATTTATTTATACATACAAGCTGGGGTACAGGCCAGAGGCGTGGGGCGGCGAGAGGGTTCACCAGAGACAGAGTGGAGAGCAGAACAGGCAGATCAGAAATACACTGCTGAGGGGAGCAGCGGGCGAGGTAGGAGAGGTCTGCTGCGCCATGTGGGATTCTCCCCAGCTGGGCGTCGAACTTGCATCGCCGGCTGCTGACAGCTCCACAGCACAGCGCTCAACCGCTGTGCCACCAGGGAGGCCCCCTATCCCTCTTTTTCTAATCCACTGAATAAATATTTCTTAAGCTCCTGCTTAAGAAATAGGGTAATATAGTTTGAGTAGGATAATATAGTTCTTTTTTTTTTAAAGATTTATTTTATTTATGCATACAAGCTGGGGTACAGGCCAGAGGCGTGGGGTGGCGTGAGGGTTCACTGGAGACAGAGCTGTGAGCAGAACAGGCAGATGGATGGAAATACACTGCTGAGGGGAGCAGCGGGTGAGGCAGGAGAGGTCTGCTGCGCCATGTGGGAATCTCCAGGGCGGGTGTCGAACTCTCATCGCACTGCAGACAGCTCCACAGCACAGCGTTTAACCGCTGCACCACCAGGGAGGCGTAGGATAATATGGTCCTTAAGAGAAGTATATTTGAAGACACCCTGACTGTGATCTTGGGCAAGTTGCTCAATTCGCTGAGCCTTGATTGCACATCTGTAAAATGTAGAGCATAATAGCGCCTTCTTCACAGAATTGCTGGAGTCTGGAAGGAGTTAGACTTTTAGAGTATTTAGTGCTATGTCTACTCACAAGCTAACCACACAATACATGTTAGCTGTTATCATATGCACATATCACACAGGCAATTTCATGCAAGCCCCAGAGTCTAGCCACCTGCATTACATTAGAAGGCCAATTCTCATGGGAGAACCTGAGGAGAACCCCAGAAGAGCACAGTGCAGCACAGTGGGGTAGACAAGTCAGAAGACCATTCTGAGTGATGCTCTCCCAGAACTTACTTCCCTGTCTGGGGATGAACATTCTGGGTCACCATTAGTGGGTAGATCAGGGTGAGGGTCTCAGACACTTGGAAAAAACACTTGTTGGGAGTGACTCAGTCAGAACCCCTACTCCAGAAATGCTCACCCCTCAATCGATCATGGCCTGGACTAAAGACATGAACTTGCCATCCTTTGTGAAATTCCACAGCAAGTGTGAGGAAAGCATTTAGTCTGGGAACCATTCCACTAAGGTCAGTTCCTCTCTGATCCAGGGGACAAGGTGACCAGCCCATGTGAGAGCAGCTGAGAAACGAGAAATTAGAGGGAAATATAAATAGTAATTAAAGGGCCTCCCTGGTGGTGCAGCGGTTGAACGCTGCACTGTGGAGCTGTCGGCAGCGGCGACGCGAGTTCGACGCCCGGCCGGGGAGAATCCCACATGGTGCGGCAGACCTCTCCTGCCTTGCCCGCTGCTCCCCTCAGCAGTGTATTTCTGATCTGCCTGTTCTGCTCCCCTCTCTGTCTCTGGTGAACCCTCTCGCCGCCCCACGCCTCTGGCCTGTACCCCAGCTTGTATGTATAAATAAATAAATCTTAAAAAAAATAAATAAATAATAATTAAAAATAAAAACCAAAACAAGAGACCTAATTGGTGACCGGAGTCTAGTAACAAATATGCGTGCTCATCCTTTCGGTGCTCGCAGGAGAGACTAAAAAGCTTGCTTTCTGGAGAATATGTGACAGTCTCTCTCCCTCTCTACTTCTCTTCTTCCTGTTTTCCTGTCTTTCACTCTCCTCCTTTCTCTTTTACTGTTTGTTATCCTCCACTTCACCATCATTAGGCACTAGAATTTTGGAGAAGAAAGAGCTGTATTTTTTTTTTAGATTTTATTTTATTTATTTATGCATACAAGAATTGGGGTGTAGGCCAGAGGTGCAGGGGGTGAGATGACTCACCAGAGACAGAGTGGGGAGCAGAACAGATAGATCTACTGAACTACACTGCTGAGGGGAGCAGCGGGCGAGGCAGGAGAGGTCTGCTGCACCAAGTGGGAAGCTCCCAGGCTGGGGATCGAACTCATGCCCCAGTGGCTGGCAATAGCTTGATAGTGCTAGGACTTAACCCCTAACCCCTTGCGCCACCAGGGAGACCCACAATGAGCTTTAGTCTCTTATATTAGTACAAGGAACAGACCACTACATCTATCTTAAAGAGTAAAGGAAGGATTTAATGCAGGAAAATTGGAGTTTACAGAACTCCCCTGGGAGGAGATGGGAAGTAGACGCTAGGCTGGGCCTCCAGGAAATTCAATGGCACCTAACCAGCCTGATTCAGATTCTATATTGGGGCTGCCTGGCTCCCTTGCTCCCAGACAATGCTGTCCCCATGTCACCAAAGGTGTTGTGTGCAGTGCAGCATTGGTGAAATTTTTATTTCTGGAAGCATTCAGACACGAACTCCTGCTCCGCCCTGGGGAAGGGAAGAACCATCTCTCGGGGGAGGGCAGACTTGCCTTGTCCTTCACGAGGGCTAGGACTTAGATTAACGAGGTGCAGCTGGCTGGATAAAGTGGGGAACAAAGAGAAGCTGGAAAGGACAGTGTGCGAAGAGGTGCACAAAATTATGTGCTGTGCTGTAATGAATTTTGTGGGGATGGAGAGGTAGTATGGGAGGAGTAGAGGGAGAGCTTGTTGTAAGGGCTGATGCTGAATTTCAGAAAAAGCTGTGACCCTGCTGTGGTAGACACCACATCGCTGTCACATGTCTCCTACCACCTTGTTTTCTTCCACCAACTGGTTTTTCAACCCATCTAATTTCTGGGGAGAAGAACGCTCATCACTTCTCTAGCCATGGAATTCCAAGAGGGGAAAATGGCAGCCTGTTTCTGAAGGCCAGGGAGACAGTCTCTTCCCCAAATTCTCTGGTGCAGGACCAGCAGAAGAGAGGCGTTAGCATAAAATGGAGAGAGAGCATGGAATGTAGCTCACATTAGCAGACAATATTGCTTTGATTGCAGACAACACACATGAATTGAATTGATAAAGGAATCTTCCCATCAAAGCCAGAAATGAGTGGAAATTAACTTTAACAAAGTAAGCAACCGTGTTCGAGAGACAGAAGGAAGAAACCCACCGCATACTTTGTACATGTCAGAGACGTAGAGGAGCAAAGTGTTCAGGCCCATCAGCGAGCACGAGAGTGATTAATAAACACTTACACGGACATTCATCTGACAGGCGACTGACAAAGCCCCGCAATGATGGGGAGAAGGGGCATTTCTTCTTGATAGATGTATCTGAAATGCTCATTTACTCCTTTTTGATGGATTTAAATGTCCAGGTATTCTCTCTCCATAGAAATTGATTCTGAAATGGTGCTGGGTTAAAAATAAGGGCCAGAGATTTAACTACATCGATGTGGCAGAAAATGTATTCATCCTAGTCATCAATGCATAGATTGAAATGTGCTGTTGTTTAGTGGAGCTTTGCGGGGGGTGGGGGGCTACTTATTCTTTTTAAAGTACAAAGTGAGATAGACGAGTACAAAAATCACTCTATTCTGCCTGAGATTCTGTAAATAATGTTGGAGACTAAATGCTAGCCTTTTTCTCCCCGGTCTGAAACAGTTTAAAAATTATCTATTGGAAACCAATTCTCAAAGGGTAGACTTAAATTTGGACTAAGATTTGCACTGGGTTTGAATTTTCTAATGGAGGAGGCATGAATGTGGCCACAGAAGACTGAAAACGTGATCCCCAAGGGCAGGCAGCTCATTAACTCAGAACTCCCCCCACACACACACTCTCTCCTTCCAGGTAACAAGGCAGGCTTGGGTCTGTTAGACTGAATTATACCACATCGGCACCACCGCCTTTTTTCTTGTATATGAAGTTCAGCTCCAAGCTGTTCCTCAAGGGTTTCATCTGGGTGGCTCCTGTGCCTGCTTAGGTGGGCCCAGGTTTGGTGAGTAACGGTCCAGGTAAGAGGGAAGGAGTCTCGTTTGTGTGGATGTCGTGCAATTTCCACCTACCTCTAGGTGTGATGGTACCTAGAGTACTCTTGGGTACAAGTCTCCCTGGGAGACAAGAGTGTGTCTCTTTTAGTCTCCTGAATGTCTGAAGCAAGACCGGTCTGGCTTAGGGAGCTCTACATAGAACAATTGTAGTTGATCCCGTCATTAATCCCAGACATTCAGACATATGTGGGCTCAGGCATCTTAAAGGAAAATATAGGAGGCACACTTAGAGATCCAAAGACTCTCTTTTCTGGAATGTATACCAAGGCACTGAAGCTTTATTGATGGCCCTGGACATCCCCATTCTGTCCCCCTACAGGCTGAACAGTCCATAGGTGAGTAAGCCTGGGCTTTCATTCCTGAGAGAGTCAAAGGAATCTGATAAATTAAGGAATTCTTCCCAGTGCTCTAGAAGGTGGCACAGTGTCTGCTAGGAATTCTCCCAGCTGCAAATGACAGAAAATCTGATTAACAGTATTTGAACACAGAAGACAGTACTTTTCATATTAAAAAAAATTGTAGAGTTTGGGAATGGGGACCTAGACTTTTTTCTCCAGCGTTCTTAGTCTTCTGTCTTGTCTTCAGCTTGCCTCTTTTTTTTTTTAAAGATTTATTTATTTATGCATACAAGCTGGGGTGTAGGCCAGAGGTGTGGGGTGATGAGAGGATTCACCAGACAGAGCGTGGAACAGAACAGGCGCATCTACTGAAGTACACTGCTGAGGGGAGCAGCAGGTGAGACAGGAGAAGTCTGCGGTGCCATGTGAGAAGCTCCCTGGCCGGGGATTGAACTCATGCTGAAGTTGCTGCTGATGGCTTCAGAGTGCTGCGACTTAACCCGTTGCGCCACCAGGGAGGCCCTCTAGGTCGACTTTTACTCTTAATATTCGACTGAAATAGCCTGCCTCCCCACTCCTTCCCAGGAACCATGGGAACTCCGGTGCCGTCCAAGGATGCCTGTGGCCAGCTGGCATGGAAACCCCCCACCCCTTTCCTGTCTGAATATGCCCTCATGCTCCATTCTGTCCCTCCTCTGTTCTCCCAAAGCACCATCATATGAGGCTCATGTATACTGGGACACTTTCTTTTCAACTCATCAAAAACCAGGAGTGCATGCAGATCTTTGATTCAGTTTAGTTAACTGGTATATACTTTAATCAACTTCGTAGCTAAGGAATAAAACAGTATTTAGGACAAAATCTTTCTGAAAATGGCAAGTCTGCATTTTTAAAGAATGTTTTCTAAAGGATGATTTCCTGTTTTTCATCTGTAATCTAATTCTCAAGGCTTTTCAGAACAGAGTCTTCTTTTTCACCTTGAGGTCATTTTTCCCTTTCTTCTAACATTTTATAGCCTGATGTTTTTGATTGTAAATTACATACGCAAGTGAGCACTAATTAGTCTCACCCATTCTAATGGACTTTAAGGTAATTTGTTTCCTCAGACCCAACAGTCATATTTCTTTAAAAGAGAGAAAAAACAAAAGCTGCAGTTTTCACCAGAGATATGAAAATATACCATTTTTATTCTCCTTAGTAATAAATAAAATAACAAGGAAACTCCTCCAGTTAGGCACAATGAAGCCCTCATTCCCCAACCCCCCACCCAGTCCTAGACTCCTGTTTGATTAGAGTGAGCCATTTCCTGGAAGCCCAAGGAGACAGGGCTTCCATGTGGCTCCAGAAAATGCCAGGGTAGGATCCTCTGTTTTAGACTCTCAGATAGGAGCTGGTGGTGGGTGGAGTTCCAGTTTGAGGGTCTGAGCTGAGCTGTGCTGAGTGAGACACACCTCACTCAAGCTGTGCCTGCCAGGAGCTGAGTTTTCTCAACAGTCACTTTATCACTTGTTTTAAACCCTGTGCTTTTTCTACGACAGGCAGAGCGGAGTCGATGGCAACGCTGCTGGTGGGCTCAGGCCACCAGATCTGAACACCAAAATGTGGGGGCCTGGTGCTCACAGGTTACTCAGAATCAAGCTATCAGGGACTTGAGTGAGGAGGGAACAGAAAACCATTCCCCTTTTGTAGGGGTTCCTCCAAGTCAGCTGGGAACTCATTTGGCCAGCTGGAAATACAACCCTAAAAGCTATTATTCCCACATCCACTGCCACTTCAGCTGAGCTCCTCAAAGAGGGACCTTGAAGTTGAAATCATGGGGCTATACTTGGGGGCACTCACCACTAGGATAAATCATCTAAGTGCAGATCATCCAAGATGGTAGTAATCCGGGGCATCCGGGGAGGTGTCCTTCAGCCCAAGGAGTCATAAACAGGCAGAACTTCTCCCAACGGACTGCAGGTACAGGTACTCAGAGCTCATTGGGGAAAAAAGAGACGGGGGAAATTGGCAAGCCAGAACAGCAGCCCCGGTGGGAGGCTCACATTCACAGGTCATTTGGTTCATGGTGCACACGCTCATGTAACAGCCAGTCACTGGTACTGTGCTAGGAACTGAAGTCACAATGAGATAACTAAGACACTCTCTGCGCTGACATGGGGCTTTGCATAGATTCAAGAAAAGCAGGCTGGGCCTCCCTGGTGGCGCAAGGGGTTAAGTCTCAGCACTATAAAGCTATCTGCAGCAAGAGTTCAATCCCTGGCCAGGGAGTTAAACTACATGGCACAGCAGACTGCTCCTGTCTTGCCCACTGCTCCCCTCAGCAGTGTATTTTGGTCAATCCTGTTCTGCTCCCCACTCTGTCTCTGGTGAATCCTTTCACCCCCCACACCTCTGGCCTACACCCCAGCTCTTATATGCATAAATAAATAAATAAAATAAATCTTAAAAAAAAAAGAAAAGCAGGAATTCCCAATATGGAACAGTGAGGACTAAAGGAGAATGTGGGGGCTTCTCTGGGTAGGTGATTCTTGAGATTGGAACAACTAGAAGGTGCTCAGTGGACAGTGGGGAAAGATCTCCTGGGTGAAAGAGATGTGAGGAGGGCACAGAGAAAACAGCCTGAGTACTGGAGGAGCAGCAGGGAATTTTGTAGACTGTAGCACAGAGTCCAGGTGAGGGGAAAGGTGAGGTTAGAGAGTGAATGGTGTGGCTCAGCCCTGCCCAATTGAAATATAATGTGAGCCATATACACAGTTTTAAATTTTATTCAGGCCACATTAAAAAAGTAAAGAGCATTCAATATTTTTCTCTCTCTCTGACTTATTATGGCAGAGCATGATCCCTTCTAGTTCCATCCATGCTGCTGCACATTGCATGCATGTGCTTATCATTTTTGAATGCTGAATAGTATTCCATTGTGTATATGCACCACATCTTCTGGATCCAGTCATCTGTTTTTGGTCATCTGGGTTGTTTCCATATCTTAGCTATTGTAAACACTGCTGCAATAAACATGCGGGTGCATGTATCCTTTTGGATTACTGTTTTTGTGTCCTTTGGATAGAAAAATGTTGAATGGTCTCACTTATAACAAGAATATAGGGGAACCAAACAAGAGAGAGACACTCAGCGAGGGAGGAGGAGGATAAGGCCTCAAAATGGGGTAGAAAAGAGCACAAGGGACTATGGTGGTGGGTAACGGGTGAAACGGTGGTGGGTCACCCAAGGGGAATACACAATAATGTAAAATATATAAATAACAATAAAAATATTAAGGAGGAAAAAAAGTAAAGAGCAATGGGGGAAATTAATAGTAAAACATATATTTTTGATCCTAAATATTATAATTAAAGTACACAAAGAATTATTAGTGGGTTACTTTATATTATTTTTCTAAGTCTTCAAAATTCAACTGGTATTTCACACTCACTGTGCATTGGAAGTGGCTGGAGGGACCTGAACTGGACACATCTATATGAGGGGCCCTTCGGGTAGGCTGGAGACTGGATCCTCCAGGGGTTTCAAACTAAGGACTCTTGTGGTCAATTTGTGTACTAGAAAGGTCTTTGGCTGCAGTGGGTGGAATCACAATAAACCAGACAGAAGATAACACCCTCAAACAGAACCATGTGTGTGCATGTGCCGGCACTCTGCAGGGAGAGCCATAGCAGCTGTGGGGAGTGTGTGTATGAGTGTGAGTGTGTGTGTGAGAAGGAGGGACGTGTGTGTATCTTTCTTGGAAATGCACTTCAGAGCAGGACTCAAAGACAAAATTTCCCATAAGCAACATGGATGATTTTACCACGTTGTATGTTTTTTGGTTTTCAGGGCAGGGCACCCTCTAGTGCTGGCGCAGAGGACCTCTCCTCCCCACAATTCAGGATCTCTGGTCTCAGCATTTCCATGCCAATGTTACAGGGGGGCCTCAGGCCCTGAGGCCCAGGAGCTCCCTTGCTGCCTACTCTGAGGTCAGCCCCCTTCTACTCTCACCACTAGGGAGGTGCTAGTGAGTGTCCAGGGCTCAAGCTCCTGGGGCTGCAGTTGAGGGGCTCCAAGGTGGAGCTAGCATGGGCGGGCAGGAGGTTCCCACACACTCTTGCTTCCCTCTCTCACATGGGGAATATCCTAGAATCTCAGCACACATCGAGCTGTGTTTGCCCAACCATTTACATGTGACACTGGGGAGTTTTTCTGAGTCTAGGTCTCCTTATCTCTCAAAGGGAAATCATTTGCTTACCCCAGAGGGCTGTTTTGAGGATCATAAGGGACAACATGGAAAAATAGCTTGGGACAGAACCCTGCGGTGCCCAGCATCCCGTAAGCACTTGCTCTCTTTCCACCACTTTGGTGTCCAGTGTCATTCTGTCCCAGTCTGCTGCGTCCAGCAACACAGTGCCCCTTCCCCTTCGGTCGGGCCTGGTGCTGAGCGGGAGCGAGGGGAGCATCCTGCACGCACCCGTGGCCGGCAGGCGCGCCTTCAGCAGGAGTGCCTTACCCGTCCCCCTTCCTTTCCCCTCCAGTATTCCTGACTCTCTGCTCTTTCTCCTCCTTGCCAGAATCTGGACCTCTTTCGGTGCTCTTACCATTTGCCAACCTGTCTTCTCTTCTGCAAATGAGCATAATTACAGTTCTTCTTCTAGGGTCTGTGATACTCACAAAACCAGGCCAGTGAAAGCTCTTTGTTGATTACAAATGGCCAGAGGAAGGCTCCCATGGCCCTCTCCACCCAGCAAGGACACCCAGGGGATCCAGGGGATGAGCTGCCCTGTCCTGGCAGGGCTGGGGGTGCTGAGGGGTGGGGGATTTAGAAGTTGGGGAGGCTGCAGGTCTGAGGGTGAGAGAAAGCTATTACAGGTAGGTGTTAAACGCAGGGAGTTTGCCACTTACGTATTTCTGGCTATTAGTATGTTAGGATGATGGGAAAGCTGCTTTGGTATGTGTGGCCATCTTCCTTTGTTCTCCCTTGGGTTGGGTGGAATCAGTGATCATTACTGTGCTTGTTGGAAGCATTGTTACAGTCAGATCTTTGCGCCACAATGTGCCCCAGACACTCAAGGAAAATGAGAGCCCAAGAGAGGCCTTCCTGAATACAAAATTCTGTCCGAAGGAAACCTTGGAGATGATCTGTTTGCAGGAGTGCTGTGGGTGTAGCGAAGCAGTTTCAATTCTCCCACATCAGTTGGGGCTGCAGCATGGAGCCTTTGGCAGTTTGTTGCATCCCTGTGAGCACGTGGCTCTGTAGTCCATTCCGAGGGGTGACATGCCGTCTCTCCTGTCCCACAGAAACCCACTCCCCACTCTGTGAGCCTGTCTGGGGTGAGCAGCAGGTCTGCATGGGGAGAGACCCGGGGCTTGTGGGCCTTCGGGTCTGGGGCAGGGGCAGGTTCCAACACTTTTGAACATTGTGACCTTGAGCAACTCATTTACGTTCTATAAGCCCAGTGTTCTCAACTGTAAGGTAAAGCTAAAAACACTGACCTGCTTTTACACTCAGGATGGGTACAAAGCTCAAATGAAAGGCTGTGATAATGCTTAGTAAATTAACCTCTGGACTGATGCTTAGTACTGGTGTTACTATCTGTTCCATAGGGACTGTTCAAAATGCAAGCAAGACCCCTGATGAGGGAGCCTGATGACTGTGAGTGTCAGGTGAGGGCTGTGCTCTGCCAGGACCTCCCCACAGATGCACCCGAGCATTGTGTCTGGGTCCTGCTAGCACACTAGGCCCTGCTTGAAGGCCCATGCATGCTGCAAGCCTGAGATTCCCAGGCAAATCCATGTTACACGGCCAAGGGGGCTGGGGAACTTGGACTGGACCCAACTCCCAGTGTTCTCCAGAGGACTCTGGCCTAGTGAGTGGCAGTGGCACAAGGGCAACATGGGAAGGTTGGGCAACTCCTACAAGGTCATCAGCACCCAAAGCAAGCCTACCAGTGACCAAGGGCTGGTCATCTGCCTTACAGGAGAACTTCTGTCTTTCTTCAGAGTTCATTAAACTCTGACTCAACTTACCAAAGTTGACCAGAGGCTGATGTGTAAGACTAGCATCCATACTTACTAAAGAATGGTGAAAACTGGAGTGATCTGGGTGACCAGATCAATCCATGACCTCATAGTACAGGAGCTATGCAAGAAGTAGAACTGTCAGAATTATCAGTATTAAGATCAGAGTATTATTTGGCAGGCTTGGAATTAGAAAAAGGGAAGTTGCTGAGGTGTATTCACTAACACTGTTAGGCTAAAATAGCAGGTAAACATATTTCCCTAGCAGTAAGGACGTTTCCGCTGGGACCTAGGGTTGGGTCAAGTCCTTGGTCAAACTGCCTCTTTTCACAAAGATCAGGTGGCCACAGCCAACACTGGTCTTGGGACTTTCCCCAACACTCCACTGTAGACCCACCTACTCTCTCATTAGCATTTTCTTTTTAGCTAAGTTCACACTCAGGTTGGAGGGGACTCTCCAGGCCTGGGATCCGTGAGTTTCCAGGTCCCTGCGTGCCTCCACCCTGCAATGACAGCAGCTTTATAGCTAGTCTCATTCCTTAGTTCCAAGCATTTTGGAAGGAAGCAGAGGAGACTAGGTGGGGTGGGGCAGGTGGAGTGAATAGTCCTGGTACAAGACACCCACTAGTAGCTGGGGATAATGAGGCAGGACTTAGAATCTGACAAGAACTAATTAATTGGGATGGTGATGGTGGTAACCAGGAAAATGTATGGGTCAGATGTGTAGTACCAGCAGATCTACTTGACTTAGCCAGGTCAGCAAGGCAGGACCTGACCTGAAAGAATGAGTTGGCCAAGGAAAGTGGTAAGAGAACACCCGAAGACAAAAGGTCTTCGTTTCTCCTTCCTAGATCCAGGCTTACCAGTTTCAAAGAGAGCAACAAAGCCAATGCCAGCTGCCATGTGCTATTGGGGGACTGGTTTGGGTTGGTTCATGGGCTGGCAGAGATGGCACCAGCATATGGCCTGAAGCCCTTGGTTAAGCAGCACTAAGACTAGCAGAAAATTTGGAGAGCACAAGATGTTGGGCGAGACAAGGCTAATCTTGTACATCAAACAAAAATTCTCTGATGTGTTTTGGAAAGCTAATTGCCAGGTCAAAGTGCACTAGGACCTGCCTTTTGATCTTCTCCTCCCTGCTCTAGGCTCCCCCCTAACAAATTGATTTTGGCCAGAGCTGTGGAATTTTTCCCCAGTCCAAAGACAACTGTGTGTCAGGGATTTTGTGAGAGGGTAGGTGGTTACTAGCACTGACTTGAGACAGATGTTGTTTGAATCCCAGCTCTGCCACCTGCTGGCTGTGTGACATTGTGCAAATCAGTTTCCCTCTCTAAGCCTGCTCAGTTACATCATGGAGTGGCTATTGCTACCTCAGTGGTTTGTCGTGAGGATTTGGCGCCAGCACGAATGGATTCTCAACCACTATTTGTTGACTAATGAAGTGAGATGATGCCTGTAATATTCTTAGGCAGTGATTGACATAAATACTCAAAAATAATAAATGGCACTCACATCATCATTGGCACGATGGTTGTGGCTCAGGGTCTTGCCCAGGGGTCCTCTGAAATCATTGCAATAGATGCTACAATACATGTGTGTTTGATGGTTCACATGGGAGGTGACAAATTGAGTCTTTTAGAAAATTCTTAAATTGCTACAAGTGATAAATAAAAGATATCATTCTATGGCCAGTAAATTAGAATACCATTAGCCCTCGAACAAAGGGAGGTTAGCGGCAAGGATACCTCTGTGAGGTCAAAAATTTGCATATAAATTTTGACTACACCCAAAATTTACTAATAAACAGTCAAGTAACACGTATTTTGTATATTACATGTAATATATACTCTATTCTTACAGTCAAATACATAAAGAAAAGAAAATGTTATTAAGAAAACCATAAGGACAATGCATTTACTGTACTGTACTGTTTTATTAATATCGTAAGCTTATACCATCTATATACAAGAAAATCTGTGCATCAGTGGACCTTCTGTTTTTCAAGAGTCAACTGAATCTAGGTAAGAAAAAAAGATATATACAGCATCCACACTTTTTTCCTTCAAAATTTTTTCAAACGGAAGTGGGGTCATGATGTATCATTTTTAAACTTCTTTAAGGGACTTAATTTTACATAATAGATTCATGAATACATTTGTATGAGAAAAATTTAGATAATACAGCCTCTGATTGCTACCCCAATTAGTAGTTTTGTTCTCAGAGGAAAGCACTGTTAAAAGTTTATTGGTGTTCTTACAGCCCTTGTATATTTACACACACACACACACACACACACACACACACACACACTTCCATAATCTCTTTTTAAACCTTGTTCCATATAAATATACTTTTGTACATAACTTTAACATCTAAATAATATTCCACATGTGTCCCTAATCTGGTCTTGCACCATTTTCCTCCTGATTACCAACTATTAGCTCTGGCCTCAGCTCAAATATCACTTTCTCCAGTTGGCTTCAGAATGAGCAACTTTCCTCCCACTCCCAACACACACACACACACACACACACACACACACACACACACACACACACACACAGCTTCTGGGCTATATGCCCCTTCTATGTACTTCAAAATCACCCTTCACCTGCCCACCACAGCACAGAACTGATTGTATTATGCTTTTCTACTGAACTGTTTCCCTCACTAGCTGGAACTGCTGTGAACACGTCTATTTTCTTCATTTCTCTCTCTCTTCAACTTACACAGCATCTGGTACACAATAACTACCCATTAAGTGTTTAACTATTTGCTAAATAAATAAAAAGTAAATGAACCAAGACTGATAGTCCATGAACCTCCCTTAGATATCTTCTTGTGATTGCAAGTCAAGAACGCAAAGGCAACATATCTTGCAGGGAACATTCAGGAATAGTATTATCCTTCCTACATACAGAGTTTTTGGTCTCAGCTCTCTTCTTACTTTGTTAATATTTAAGATAATTCTATTACCTCATCCTCAAAACTTTTAATTTCCATCCCTGAGTTTTTTTTTTTTTAATTTCCATGAACCCCATTCAAACACTTTAAATTTCATAGGGTTAGAGTCCAGAATTGAGCTCAAGAAACCAACAAAAGACTTGTGTTCTATTTGTTTGATATACTAAAATCCAAGTTTAAAAAATGCATAAATCTAGGTAAGGTTGTGAGCACCTCTAAAGGCCTTGCAAAAGAAACCTTCTCTAAATTCTAATAAAAAGCCAACTCATTGGTATACTTAACATATTATTCAATATGAAAAATCTTGACTTGCAATCACATGAATAAATCTAAGGTGAGGATCTTGTAAAGTGGGAAGTACTCTCATAAATATTTCATGCAACTGTATAAACCAGGGTGGGCACCCCACCCCTATTTTGGCATCTTTTATTGTACAACACTGAATATTGCCATTTTAGTTTTCATCAGTATCCTTTAGCATAGAGAGAAAGGAATACAAGGTGAAAGGCTGGAGCTCAAGTTGCTTTTTTCCAAGTCAATGTTTATTGTTTGCATAAAAATCCTTTAACATTGTTGGCCAAGTTTTCAAAGGCAAGTGTCAGCTGCTAGAGCCATCAAAGGAATTATTTCCTGAAGAAAGCTAAAGCATGTGGAATTCCTTCAGGGGCCCCTCCCCAGTTGGGGATGAGAATCTGGCTTGGATGAACCAGCTTCACCAATGCCAGCCTCTTGAAAGGGCAGAAAACATTTCTGGACCGCTGTTGTGGCAGACCCACTGTCCCACTATTTGTGACTTGGTGGCAGGTGCTATGACATAGCTGGCCTGGGGGACCATGGGATGGTAGTGGGGGCACGGGTGGGGCTCAAATCATCAGTCTTCTTCAAAGTTCCTCCTAGTGGTACAGTGTGCAGGCCAATCCTGTGGCCCTGAGCCTTCCTTGCTCCAACCATCCACCAGATTGTGGTCCTGCACATCAGTCAGGCTACCGCCTCCAACCCCAGGTCACTGAGAGAATATTTAGCTTTTCTGTTTATCTGTTCCTCTCTGACACTAGAGGTAATTATGCCATCCTTCTTCTGAGGCTGCTCCTAAAGTGACAGTGATACAGGTGGCAGAGCAGCAGAAGCTACTGAGGAGGTCAATTCTGCCTTGTGAATTTCACAGTTCTTTTGCCTTCAAGGGCCTCTTCTGCTGTACAAAATAAATAAATAAATAAAAAGATTACAATTTATGTCTGTGTAGTTTTATTTATTTATTTTGTAAAGATTTATTTATGCATACAAGAGCTGGAGTGTAGGCCAGAGGTGGGGGTGGGGGTGAAAGGATTCACCAGAGACAGAGTGGGGAGCAAAAAAGCAGATCGACTGAAATACACTGCTGAGGGGAGCAGCAGGCGAGACAGGAGAGGTCTGCTGCGTCATGTGGGAATCTCCCTGGCTGGGGATCGAACTCTTGCTGCATTGGCTGCTGATAGCTTCATAGTGCTGAGACTCAACCCCTTGTGCCACCAGGGAGGCCCTGTCTGTGTAGTTTTAAAGTGAATATATTAATGTGTTACATAGTATAATATAATACACTATATAGATTAACATATAGTTTTTCAATCTAAAAATTAAGTTTTCCTTCTGATTTCCTTCTATTTTAATTACTTCAATTAAGTAATTAAAACATTTTTGTGGGCCTGGGAAAGTATAGTGGGCGTGAGGCGCTGTGCCTGCTGTGTCCAGTGGAGAAGAGGGTCCTGCATATGAAGTGACTCTAAGATCACAACGTTCCTTTTTACTAAATACATTGTAATACAGCAGTTCAGAGTTGGAACTTGGGAGTTAGACAGCTTGAGATGTGACTCACGGCTTGGTCGTACTTTGTTGTACTTTGGGGATTTCACTTAACTTCTCTGAGCCTCACTACTGTCATCTTTAAAAACAAACAGACAAATAAAACAAAACAAAACTGTGGAAAGATACCAGACTTGTGGTTACGAGAGGCAGAGGGTAGTGGTAGGGGGAATTGGATGAAGGTGGTCCAAATGTACAAACTTCCAGTTCTAAGAGAAATCAATACTAAGGAAGGAAGGTCCAACATAAGAGTATAGTTAACGCTGCAGTACCATACAGAGGATAATGTTAAGAGAGTGAATCTTAATAGGCCTCATCACAGAAGAAAATTTTTGTCTTTTTTCTTTCTTTTTATTAAATATGAGATGATGGATGTTACCTGAACCTATTATGGTAATGATTTCATAGTATGTGTAAATCAAATCATCATGTTGTACATCTTAAACTTATACAGCGATATATGTTAATTATTTCTGAATAAAACTGGGGAGGTGAAGTGAAGAAAATTATATTTTCTCAATAGGTTTGATATAAAGATGAAATACTTAACACAGTGCTTGTCGGTGAGTAAATGCTCTGTAAGTACAGTAGAACGGTAACAATGATCAGACTCTCCAGATGAGTGTTGCTCTTTAAGAGGTTCTTTGTAGCCCTTCACTTGGGGTTCTTTCTGTTCCCTCTGCAAAGAGCCAGAGTTTTGGAAGTAGAACTGAATCTAGTTCAATGGGTTATGGGGTTACTAGTAGCATCTAGAAGCAGGTGGAGGGTAGAGAACAGGAAAACTATTATAAAAGTCAGACTTGTCTCATTCTTCATCTTGTGTTACCAAAGAAAGTGACCTACATGCAGGCAAGGATGTTTCAGGCAAGGATGGAATTAGGTAGAATGGACACAGAACACCCTCAAGCTAGGTTTACAGGGATGGAGTGCGGGAGACTGACCTTATCAAGCAGCTTTGCCTAAAGAGGACTCAACATAGCATGGGACCTGTGAGAACTAATACTGCAGACCCAATGATTTTAACTAAGCTAGTGAAATAATAAATGATAACAAGGCCACCCCTTTTATATGACATACTTCAAGTTGTTTATGTAGAAAGGAAACAAACATATGTCTGCTTCCCCAGCTTGGAAAATCATACAAATAGAGATGTAGTCAGGCAGTGCATAAGATCCTTTAAAATGCAAACAGCTGTGGGATGTTTAGGCCGGTCATCAATCTTTCATACCTTAGAGCGAATTCATTTAGTAAGCTTGGATTTATCCTCCACACTTAACTGAGTTTGTGTCTAACTGAATAGGAGTTTGGATGGGGGCAAGGGGAAGGAAGAGGGGAGTATGTTTTATGTCTGAGGTACTTAGTGGAAAGAAGTATTTGGAGGTTTTCTAGGTTGGGGACCTTCCAGTAACCAGGAAGCACTAGGCACTTTTGGGGTCCTGGATGGGAAGCTGGCGTGGGATGAGTAATAGGACATAGTGAGAAGGGAGAATAGAGATATGGGGAAACTCTGTAGCCTGGAATTTAAGCAAAATGGCAAAATCATGTCTTTAAGTGTTTTATGAAAGAATGAATTATCATCCCCTTGGATGCAATATCCACATGAGCTGCTACTCCAAAAATTCTTTTCACATGACCTTGCAAATGTCCGTCCAATTCATTTTAATAAGTTAGTTTGAAAATACTATGCTTCTTAATTGCTTGGTAGAATTCTAACAGATTCTGCATGAAATAGCTATACTTTCCTGCTAATCCCCATGAAAAAGAACATCATTTATTTATTATTTTTTGATCACAGTGCATTAATTTGGGATAACTACCTATTCTGATCCAAAAGTTCATCCACAATTCCCCTATATATCTTGAAAGAGAATCCCCACCTCAGCCCAGTGAAGTGTGAATGGGAGAAACTCCCTGGGGAATTAACATCAGCCTAGCCCAGAAACCATGTTCTTTCTGCTCTCAACTGACAATCATTCCATGATTATTTAAAGAGCAAAGTTGTGTGTTGCTAGCCATCCTCTTTTGCTAATTTGGCCTCTATCTTCACTTGCTGATATGGCTGTTCCTACACTTGGTGATGGTCCCGATGAAGTGGTCCAAACCCTTCCCTAGCCCCAAAATTAATACATCAGGGTCTTTTCGTTTTCACTGCATTTTAACCATATTTTTGCAATTGCAAATCAGGATGAATAGGCAAATTAACTATGGTCATAAATATGCAGAGACTTTTCCCTGAATATTTTCCTCTAAGATCTAGACTAGCCATTTTTTAAGCTCTAAATCTCTTAAGAAATGACCTAAAACGTTTTATAGGAAAGAAAAAATTTAAAAAATCATTTTTTCCTCTTTCATAATATAGCGTTAGAGCTATAAAGATACAATTATGCTTGGAATATTATTATTTAGCATTAACACCTTTTCTCCCAGATAAAGCATAGTACTGCATGAGTTGGCCCCATTTTAAGATTCCCCTGCTTTACTGGGCAGCTGAGTCGGGTGCGGATGCAGGGGCACGGTGTCCGCATGGGCCTGTGACGTCAGGGGATCTGGATTAGAATTCCAGCCCTGCTATTATACCTAGTGCCCTGAGCCTGGCTTCTTTCAGCCTTTTTTTTTTTTTTTTAACTTATAATCTAGAAACAGTATCAGAAACTCCTGACTCGGAGTCACTGCAGAGATTGCTTGGGGCATATCATACAACGCACATTTGAAAGTTCTTGGTTTCCCACCCTTTTTTGATTTCGTTATGTAAAAGCTTCTTTGCCCTCATAAAACCATGACATGGAGAAAAAGTGTCAAATTAAGTTTTGTTTCTTCCACAGGAGACCCACACGCCACCGCTTGGCTGTGCCGTGTCTCTAGCGGTCCCTGAGAATTTCCAGCACATTTTGTGAGTACGCAGCATGGATGGGCAGTGAAGAGCCTTGGCCGCCGCTGCAGTGAAGGCTGTGGGTGAAGGTAGGCTCAGGCTAAGGAAGGCAGGCTTTGAGGAAAGCAGGCATGGCCTTAGCAAGAGGGGAGATGTCACCGAGGAAGGGGAGGATGAGCCAGGGCATGTGATCAGCTGTTAGGCAGGGTCCTTGCCTGCACAGTCTTCCTGATTGGTTTTTGAACAGACAGGACATGAAAGATGGGACTACATCCCCATCTTGGTCTGGACATCAAGCTCCATGAAGACCTGGAACAGCTGAAGAAGATTCAGGCCCACAGAGGGACTTCTGAGTCCAGCACAGGACCCTGTGGTCACACAGCAGGTGTGTACAAGAAAAAATAAATCTTGGAGCCTCCCTGGTAGTGCAGGGGTCAAAGTCTCAGTGCTTTCAAGCTATCACCAGCCACTGCAGCAGGAGTTGATTCCAGCCAGGGAGCTAATTCACATAGTACTCCTGTCTCCCCCACGGCTCCCCTCAGCAGTATATTTCAGTTGCTCTGCCAGTTCTGCTCCCTGCTCTGTCTGTGGTGAATCCTCTCACCCCCATACCTCTGGCCTTCACCCCAGTTCTTGTATGCATAAATAAACAAAAATAAATCTTTTTAAAAAAATATATTTATTTATGCATACAAGCTGGGGTACAAGCCAGAGGGGTAGGGTGGTGAGAGGGTTCACCAGAGACAGAGTAGGAAGCAGAACCGGCAGATCGATGGAAGTACACTGCTGAGGGGAGAAGCGGGCAAGGCAGGAGAGGTCTATTGCGCCATGTGGGAATCTCCCCGGCCGGGCATTGAACTCGTGTCGCCACTGCCGACAGCTCCACAGCGCAGCACTTAAGCGCTGGGCCACCAGGGAGGCCCCCCAAATAAATCTTTTTTAAAATAATATTAAAAAAAGAAGAAATAAATCTCTAGGCCTTGTCTGCTAACACTGGTCAACAAATTTTTACAAAAGTCATTTTACGGAAATAAAATTAGTCATTTCCTATCAATTTGTATGTGCTCAACACAAATGTGACAGTTAAATTCTAATTTTGGCTCTTTTTTGGTAATTTGCAATAACTTGATGTTTACATCAGAAATGCATGCCAATAGTAATAGGCCTATGGTTAATACCTGTAAAAAATCAAGTCATAGACTACTTCTTAGAATTCTTCGCTTGTCTCTTGTACAGCTGTTCAGGAACATCTCTGGGGAGTGTCCGGCAGTAGTCAGCCAGCATTGTAGTGGACCATTTTCCCTGGTATCTTTGTTCCATTGAGGAGATATCTTGATGAAAACACTTGCCATGTTCATCGCTAACCATACCACAGTTTTCAGGGAAGAAATCCAGATGGGAATGAAGGAAGTGGATCTTAGAGACGTATTGCAGCCAAGTTTCTGATACAGCATCAGTATGTCTTCTACTAGTTCCTTATAGTTTTCTGCCCTAACATTCCCAAGAAAGTTTGTAGACACTCAGCGGAAAGCATTCCATGCTTGTTTCGCATCACCCTGCAGCAAGATGTTGAACCTGTCATCTTTGAAGAGCTCTCGAATCTGAGGACCCACAAAAACTCCCTCTTTAATCTTTGCTTTGCTGAGTCAAGGAATTTTTCATGCAGGTATTGGAAAGTTGGCAAGGTCCGGTCCATGGCTTTCACGAAATTCTTCATCAAACCTATTTTGTCTGCCTTGTTCTTGGCTAAGTCCAAATCATGAACCAGGTCATTTAGTTCTTCCTGTGTTAGTCTGTGTGGGATTGATGATGCACCACAGTGAAATCTGGATCACTGCATGCTGATGGAACAGGAGAAGAACAGGTCGGCTCACCCTTGTTCTCATTAGATGAATCAAGAGAATATTCTGCTGGAGGTTCTGGAATAGGAAGTCCCTCACCACGTGGAACTGGTCTCAGTGAAGGAAGTGGATCTTAGAGATATAGTGCAGCCAAGTATCTGATACTGCATCAGCATGTCTTCTACTAGTTCCTTGTAGTTTTCTGCCCTAACAGTCCCAAGAAAGTTTGTAGACACTAGGCGAAAAGCATTCCATGCTTGTTTCACATCATCCTGCAGGAAGTTGAACCAATCATCTCAATGCAGACGGAATGTTTGGGTAGACTATTCTCGACTTCTTTTGCTTCATTATTCCGCCAGAAAGAGGAGGAACCAAGCAGAAGTAACAGTCTTTTATGTGGTTGCTTGGCTCTCTCCACACCATGGGGACTGCAAATGACATTGATGGTCTTTTGCCATTTAACCACTGTGAAAGCTGTGTTGTACATGTAGCACAGCATATATGCGGGGGTGTCTTGGTCACCAACCTTGCATCCGAAGAAAAGATGATAGGGCTTCTTCACTTGAGAAGTGATACTTTTCTTCTGGTTGGCAAATGTCACTCCCCACAAATAGAGCAGAAATTGTCCACGCTGTTAATGCACTTTCGAGGCATGACTGTTCTGTATTGTGCCTAAATGGATAAAATCATAACAGTTCTTTTTTTTTTAAAGATTTATTTTTTATTTATACATACAAGTTGGGGTACAGGCCAGAGACGTGGGGTGGCGAGAGGGTTCACCAGAGACAGAGCAGGGAGCAGAACAGGCAGATCAGAAATACACTGCTGAGGGGAGCAGAGGGCAAGGCAGGAGAGGTCTGCCGCGCCATGTGGGATTCTCCCCCGCCGGGCGTCGAACTCGCCACGCCGCTGCCAACAGCTCCACAGCGCAGCTCTTGACCGCTGAGCCACCGGGGAGGCCCGAAATCATAACAGTTCTATGGAACAGTACCTTCAACTGTCTCGCACAAAGTCAGAAATATTTTCAATGCTCAATCTTTCTGACAGAGCTTTATTTAGTGCACTGCTGACGTCAGCTTACTTCAGCAGCCGCCTAGCAGTAGTATTGCATTGCATCAGAAAATGATGCATTCAACTCTGGATGATGTGTGCATGATGGTATTATGCAATGCGATGCAATATTACATCATTCTAGGCTGATTTGAATGTTGCAGTCCTACTGGATAAATTTACACGGTGAAACATAAAATGAATTATATGAAATATCTTCAAAACGGGAGCTAATAAAAAATTTTCAGGGTTATATTCATGTTCAGCACACCAAGATACTACAGATTAGGGCCTTTTAAGTCAGTAACAATCTCAATGTTGACCAGTGTAATAGTTTATACACTATTAACCGTAGGCCTATTACTATTAGCATGCATTTTGAGATGTAAACATCAATTTATTGCAGATTACAAAGAAAAACTAGAGCCAGCTTTGGAATTTGACTGTCGTATTCATGTTGAGCACATACAAATTGATAGGAAATGACTCATTTTATTTCAGTAACATGACTTTTGTAAAAATTTGTTGACCAGTGTTACCTATGTAGGATAAATTGGAAAACTTAAACTTGATACAGCATTGTTTCATGATCAAAACTGGGGCGCAGCTGATTCTGACTTTCAGAGAGCTGTGGTAAGGGATGGATCTCACTGATCCTCTGTGGAGACAGCCGGCCTCTCAGAGTCCATCTGCAGCACTCAGTGGTCATCTCCCACAGGTTTGATAGTGAGAGGTGTCAGGTGACTGAGAATGAGGAAGGGGTGTACGGAGGTGGAACCTGGCCAGCTAGGTCCCTGGGATAGCCTGGCTTGCAATGAAGATGAGAGGAGTTAAGGTTTTGTCTAAAACCTTGGTCCAGACCCCATGCACCCAGTGAGGTCCAGCAGCATTCAGTGGAAATGGGGAAAGACACAGAGGGGCCTTAATTCTTCCTTCTAGTGAGTATACCTTCTACTTTCTGGCTGGACAGGTAGCCAGGTGTCAGGCAGCACCAAAAGATGCCCTCAGGCTAAATGTCCTATGTATAGCTCCCATGCCCCCGGTTTTATACTTTGAGGGACGTAACTTCTCCTCATTTGAACTGGAAATGGGAAACGTGTGGCATATGTGGTGTGGAGGAGGTTGGAAAGAGCACGAAGTCAGGGAGAGCTGTTCCCAACCTCAGCTCCAGAGCAGTAAATGCCCGTGTGGCCGCAGGCAACACAGTAGGTAACTGAGCCTCAGTTTTCTGATCTGTAAAATGGGGCTACTGGCACATAACTTGCAGGGTCATTATGAGGAAAGAAAGAGGTAATGTATTATCAATTGGCACCTTCATAAAATAGTATATTTAATGTTATGGTTTCCGTCTAGTTTCTGGAAGGCAGCATGCAATCAAGTGGATTAGGCAAACTCACTGGGTTATCTTTCCCTAGCCTAATGTCTGAAAACACCCATCAGCCACCTACACCTGGTGCCTGAAGCTCATAGTGAGGTGGCCTTGCCCTTTTCTTTCCCCGAGGCCACCCTCTGGCACTCTCTTTTGCTCCTGCCTATACAATTACAAGACTCATGAGATTTGCTGGTCATCTGTAGCTAAGCAAACTGAGCAAATTTAACAGTCTTTCCACATAGCCCTGATGGATGCTCACACACTCAGCCCCCACTCCACCATCCCCTCCCGCTGGCCAACAGAAGGGGAAACAAAGTGTTTTCATCAACAGCCAGGGAAATCTTTGCCAACCTACAAAATGACCAACGTGCTGAGTTATTAAACCAACCTGAAGAGAAAACAGGGAGTAGGAGAAGATTTTAATTAAATTTGTTAAATACTATAACTCTTGGCACAGATTCCTGTGGGCTAAACATTAAGATAGTTTTATAAACTGATAAAGTATCTCAACAGATCCAGAGTTGTTTGTTTGTTTAGAGAAATGTCTTCTGGACTGCTGGTAGCCACAGGCCAACAATTTGAAACAGACCCACCCTTTCACCAGGAAGACATTCATGCACCTCAGGTTAGCTAAATGCTAACCAGAATATATAAAAATCTGCAGGTCTTACTTTCATATAAAAAAGTCACACACATCAACTGGCTTTTTCATTAAACTGGATTTCAAAGCTGTCTCTCCGACTGTCATCCCCACAGAGCCAGTGAGATAGGGGTTTGATCAAAACGTTTCTTTTCGGGGGTGGAGGCAGGAACAACCAGAGAATCACAAATAATGACATTTCTTCCCTTTTGAGTTTCATCTCTTCCCTCAAGCTCGATTTCTACAGATAAACACCCCTCGTCCCCAGTGAAGCGGGGTGGATCTTCCTCAGACATTCTCTCAGTTGGAAAGAACCGGAGGGTCCTCTGTCCCAGACCTCCCAGTCTTAGGAGTGGGCGAATCCTACAGCGCATGCAAATAACCAAGCCGTAAAACAGTGAGGACCCGCTAGTAAATCTGGGCTACTATCAGGACGTGGCTTCCTGAGTGGTCAATGAATACAGATAGAGGAAAATTGCCCTTCAGATGCTTTGCGGAAAGGGAGGCCACCGAGATGAGATCCAGGGCGCCATGCGCGGGGTCAGGGGTCTCTGCGAAGCGGGTGCTAGCCGAGGGCTGCAGAGCATGCACCGGAAGATGAGCGGCGGGTCTCACCGTACCTACAGATCACCGTGTCTTCCAACCCCAAAGCCTTCTCACTAACCCTCCATTTCCAGAATCCTCAGAATTTGACTTTAGGAATTCCTCCCACGCTCCCCCTACCTCTTCCTGAGCTGGGTGCCCCTGTGCAAGCGGAGGCTGGGGGAGGAGGATGGAAGGATACAAACTTGTGAAATAAGCATTTTTGGGAAACCTCCAGATTGTTTCAGAATCAGCAGGACACATGAGTCAGCCACAATAGGTTCACTTTCATGTGGATGCTGGAGCAGGCAAGACTTCCAAGTAAAAAGTCTGAATGTGAATTTAGCTAGTTTTGGATAAAGACGCCTTTCAGCGTCAATAAACACCATGAATGCAGCGGCGGTGGAGTTACAACTTAATGAGATGAGGGGAAGTGCACCGGGTCAGGCCTCATCTCCCAGCCTCTGTCATGCTAATCAGCTGGGCAGCCGGCAGCTGAAAAACTGCTGGAATTTTTATTTGCATTTCATTTACTTGGAAGGAAATTGACCCAGATGGTCCACAAAGGCCCTAGAAGGCTGGCAAGCAGTGTAGGGCTGCACACTTCTCAGAGGGCCTGCACTTGTCTGCCCATCCTTCTTTGAGCCTAGGGCATAAAAGATTAAAACAGCGTAAGGGAATTGATTTCATGATTTTTAGATAATTTCCCCAAGATTTCAGAAAGGACCTCGAAAAAACTAATTTAATCAGCCAGGAGCTCAATAGTAATTAAGGGGAAGAAAAGCTGAGCTAATGAAAGAGGTGGTGAGGATTTTTGCTGTTGCTGGTGGGAACCTTTCTTAATTAGGAAAAGTCTAAAAACTAAATGATGTTAATGGAGACAAGCATAGGCACGGAGAGCCAGCGGCTGGCGCCACAGTCAGCCCGTGATGGATTGCCCACTCAGTTCATCTTCTCCAAGAGACCCAAACAATTGGCCACAGAGGTGCCCTGCTTGGCATTTCCATGGCTATTTGCCTGAATCTTGAGGGTTGGGACCTCTCGGGGAGGCTAGGGTTGTCTCTCCCTAGTCCCTACCACCTAGGACATGTCATCCAGGTGAGACTCCCACTTCACGTGAAATCTTGGATGAGGTAAGATTTGCCATCAGCTGTGGGGTCAGGCTGTTGGTGTCCAAATGCAGGCTCTGTTAACTGCTAGCTGTGTGACCTCAGGTGAGTTATCCATCAATTCTGTACCCCAAGTGTGCTTGTATGTAGGATAAAGGGAATAATGGTATCCCCCCTTCAGGGTCTTTATGCATCTGAAATGAGGTGGGACACAGAAAGTGCTTAGCACAGGGTCAGGAATGTGAGTAAGGCTGAAAAAAGGATGGCTGTTGTTATTCTTGTTAAATGGATATTCTCTTCTAGTCTTTTAAAAAATATTTTTTGAGATTTATT
This sequence comes from Scalopus aquaticus, assembly GCA_004024925.1. NCBI lineage: Eukaryota > Metazoa > Chordata > Mammalia > Eulipotyphla > Talpidae > Scalopus > Scalopus aquaticus. The sequence goes on along the minus strand of PVIJ01005911.1, from coordinate 8,728 downwards.
TTTGTTTATGCATACAGGAACTGGGGTGTAGGCCCGGAGTGCGAGGGTGGGGGTGGTGGCAAGAGGATTTACCAGAGACAAAGTGGGGAGCAGAACAAGCGGATCTACTGAAATAGACTATTGAGGGGAGCAGCTAGCGAGACAGGAGAGGCCTGCTGCGCCATGTGGGAAGCTCCCTGGCCAGGTTTGAACTCATGCTGCAGTGGCAGCAGATAGCTTCATAGTGCTGAGTCTTTAACGCCTGCTCCGCCAGGGAGGCCCTTCTTTTTTATTCTTTAAGAAAAAATGCTTTCCAGATCAATGAAAAATGGATTAATATAAAAATAATTGGTGCCCTTCCCATTTTATTTTGATGCCCACATATACCTGCCACATAGTAGACATTCAATAAATGTAGGTTGAATGCACAAAGCCCCAAGTGTCAAAGAGTAAGCCTATGCTTTGGATTTGACAACAGGGATGGTGATAGAGACAAAGGTATGTTTCATAGAGCAAGAGACTACCTAGAAGCTCAGGTCTCTCCTTGATCCAACCCTCAAATCATAGTTCTCCTCTTCAACTAACTGCTACTACCCATTAACTCAAGTAGATCATTGCATCCTCTGATCTGATGTTCTGACCTGAAAGAATACATAAACAACTCATGTATTTGAGGTTACTGAATGCATGAAATAAAGTCGAATTTTTGATGATTGGTATGGGCACTTAATTCCTTGACTGTGTATTTCAGGTTCCTTGCCTACCCCAATTGCTGATCTCTGGGCACTGGTAGTTACAGGCTTTTTGGTCTTGGGGTTTATCATCTTCCCACCAATTCTTGCCTTATGCTAGCCTCCTCCAACACTCATTCCCTTACCTCCACCCACTTCCTGGGAAAGAATGAGGGTCCAGTCCTGGTCTCCCCCAAGGATAAACCTGGTTTGTTTGCCAGCCTCCCCTAGAATTTTTCACATCTAATTTCTTCCTCTCTACTCCCACTTAAAAGAGAAAGAAAGAAGACCAATCTCAGCTCTCATGGGGTGCATCCTGATTTACGGCTATATCTTTATCTTATATGCAAATAAATGTATGGGTCTCTTCACAATGGCAATTCATCCCATGGGAGCACCAAGAAATTCTTTACTAGAATGTCTGCATATTGACTTTCTGTAACAAATATTATAATATCTTTCAAATATAAATCCTCTTCTTTTGATGGGTAGTCTCCTAGTTTTGGCCCAGGTGGAGCTCAGTTCAAGGTTAGTCACTTCTGGGTATGCTCAAGTTGGAACATTTGCAGAGATTTGTCAAGCTCTGCTATGTCTGTGAAAATAAGATTTAAGGTTTAAATTTTTTTTTTTTGGCTAATGAGCTAATGAGTTGATTTTATTTTCCTTTGTGAGATTATAAAGAGATAAATCTCAATTCAGATGCATTTCTTTTATTACCAATTAATCTGAACTTTCCCAATCATTTTTATCGATTCTTTTTTTTTTAAAATTTATTTATACATACAAGCTGGGGTACAGGCCAGAGGCGTGGGGCGGCGAGAGGGTTAACCAGAGACAGAGTGGGGAGCAGAACAGGCAGATCAGAAATACACTGCTGAGGGGAGCAGTGGGCGAGGCAGGAGAGGTCTGCCGCACCATGTGGGATTCTCCCCGGCTGGGTGTTGAACTTGCATTGCGCGCTGCCGACAGCTCCACAGTGCAGAGCTCAACCGCTGCGCCACCAGGGAGGCCCATTTTTATCGATTCTTTTAAGACCTGTCTAAGCAAGTCATTGGTCCATTTCCCTGACAGACTATTTTAAATATTTCACTCAAATTTTATTTATTTATTTATTTATTTATTTATTTATTTATTTATTTACACACACTCCTTTATTACTTTATTTTTATATAACTTTTTATTATTATTATTCATATCTTTTACATTATTGTGTATTCCCTGTAGGTTACCCACCACTAACTCACCTGTGAACCATCACCATAGTCCCTTATGATCTTTTCTCCCCCATTTTGAGCCTTTACCCTCTCTCTCCCTTGCTGAATGTCTCTTTCTTATTTGATTCCCCTATATTCCTGTATAAGTGAAATCATTCGATATTTTTCTTTTTCTTCCTGACTTTTTCGCTGAGCATGATCCCTTCTGGCTCCATCTATGTTGCTGCGAATTGCATGTGTTTGTAAGATTTACATCTCAAGATTTAAGATTTGAAAGCAAGATCAATGACAATGACTGAGCCGAATTGTGAAGATATTATAGGCCATGGCATATGAAAATATGCTCAAGTAAGGTTAAACAATTCTTCGATGCTTTCTCAAACTCCATCAACAACATCCCTACTAGTGGAACACTAGAGTCATTCCCATCAAAATCAGGACTGACAAGTAGGGTTATTTTAACCATTAAATATTATTATTTAGCACTATGCTGAAGCTTCTAGTAAACACAATTGGAAACACACTACATTGTACACACTATATTGGACAAGTTCAAGAAATATTCATAACAGTCTCTGTGATAGACTTTATCCCGTCACTTTGAAATTTTCAGGTTACTTAATTAGTTAAGAAAGCAGGGCCTCCCTGGTGGCACAAGGGGTTAAGTCTCAGCACTATGAAGCTATCAGCAGCCACTTCAGCATTAGTTTGATGTCTGTCCAGGGATATTTCCACATGGCACAGCTGACCTCTCCTCTCTCGCCTGCTGCTCCCCTCAGCAGTGTATTTCAGTAGATCTGCCTGTTCTGCTCCCCACTCTGTCTCTGGTGAACCCTCTCACTACCCCCACACCTCTGGCCTTTACCCCAGCTCTTGTATTCATAAATAAATAAATCTTCAAAAAACAAAAACCCAAACCTTGTCCACAGATGAGATTAGAGGGTTTTGATAAATCTCTCTGCTCTCAGATTGTCGTGGCATAAATTAGTTTATGAAATTTTTGTTGCTGTTGATAACTAGCTCATGCCTGTTCCGTTGGCTGAGTTATGACACCCTTCCCTGTTTTTCCACACTGTTGGTTGACAGCCTTAACCCTCATTGTTTTATACTGTCTTTTAAGATCTGCCTTGGTGAGCGCCTTCTGCCTGCAGGTAGGCTCAGATTCCTCTGATAGTTTGCCTATTTATTTTTCCTCAGCATTTAAGAACCATTTTTATCAAGTTCTGTATTGACCTTGGTGATATTTTGACTGGGATAGCATTGAATCTATAAATTAAGTTGGGAAAAATGCATTTTGTAAACAAACTGTAAATTAGTAATGTATAAATTGAATGTTATTCTAATCAAACTCACACTGAAATTACTTTTCCTTTGGATCTGGAAAAAAATAAATCTTAGGTAAAATAATAAACATGTAAAAAAAAGTTTCCAAGGGGAGGATAAGGATTTTTTCTAGGGTGATTTAAATGTTAAAAAATTACAAAATAGAAGTGTTTCTTAGTACAAGAATAGATAGACAGATTAATGGAGCAAAGTTTATGACCCATATAGAAATCTTAGTATAGAGATAAACTCAACGTTTTGATAACTTTAATGTTAAAAAGTCAGCAAGAAAATGATGTTATTTAGAGGGTTCCCTGGTGGCCTGGGGGTTAAGTCTCAGTGCTATTCCAACCTTGGCCAGGGAGCTAACCCGGATATACAGCCCAGCAGACCTCTCCTGTCCTGCCTGCTCCTCCCCTCAGCAGTGTATTTCAATAAATCCACTCATTCTGCTCCCCACTCTGTTGTGAATCCGCTCAACCTCCGCCCCCACCGCAACCCCTCTGGCCTACACACAGTTCTTCTATGCAAAAAAAAAAAAAAAAAAAAAAATCAAAAAATTTAAAAAATGAAAATGACTTATTTAACCAGTAGTGTAAAGAAATTAGAAAAATTTCTGTATAACATAAGTAACAAACATAAGTAAATTTGATAGATTAATTATATTAGACAGTGAAATTAGCCTCTCTCGAGTCCTTGCTTCCAAGATGACCAAGAAAAGGAGTAAGTTCAAGTTGAAAAGGACAGCGGCCACTTGCAGCCTGTTTGCTGCAGGCTGAGCCAGATGCGTGCTCAAGGATGAGACTCTTAAGAAGGTTGTCGTTTGAAACATGGAAACACGGCAGCCTTTGGGCAGGCGTCCTAAGCTAGACCTTGTGCGCCTTTGCGCAGCCCACGCTGTATGTGAAAGTCCGGTACTGTGTGAGCTGTGTTGTTCACAATGCGGGGGACAGAAATCGTTCTTGTGAAGCTGAAAAGGACCAAATACCTCCATCTGGATTCGGACCTACAGCCCTACCGCAGGACCCAATCCAAAGTCCTTTTCAACTGAAGAAAAACTGTCCTCTGGAGAAAAATAAAAGCACTTTAAATATACTTTAAATAGCAAGATTTTTTTTTAAAAAAGACTTATTTATTTATGCATACAAGCTGGGGTGTAGGCCAGAGGTGTGTGTGTGTGGGGCTGAGAAGGTTCACCAGAGACAGTGTGGGGAGCATAACAGGCAGATTGACTGAAATACACTGCTGAGGGGAGCAGTAGGCGAGACAGGAGAGGTCTGATGTGCCATGTGGGAATCTCCCTGGCTGGGTATCAAACTGGTGCTGCAGTGGCTCTGGATAGCTTCATAGTGCTGCAATTAACCCGTTGTGCCACCAGGGAGGCCCTTAAATAGCAAGTTTGATTGCATCTGTTGCCAGAGAGAGTGGGGTTGTGTATGTCATAGGGACTGTAATTACTTTATTCTAAACATTCAAGTATGGAGTGCCACATACTCTTCTTAAGGGGGAGTAAACTTATCCGTGGAATACAAATCTTGATTTTTTTTTTTTTTGTTAAAAAGATGAAATCATAATAAGCTAAAATAATGACATTCCATTAGAAGGAAAATGACATTCCAAGCACTACTGTCATCATCATACTTATTGAACCATCTTCTATATGGTGAGCACAGCTCTTAAGTACCTTACAAATATTAACTAATTTTATCCTATTTCCAGACGAGAAAAATGAAGTATAACACTAAGTAGCTTCCCCAACCTCACATAGTAGGTAGAACTGTAAGTCAAAGCCAACATGCTGGCACCAGAGCCCAGAAACCACACCCCTGATCCACGCAGGAGACCTAAGAGGAGCAGCAATTACAGATAGTTGGCAACCCAGCTGAGGCCAAACAGCGCTCCAGTTACAGGGAGGACACTGGCCAAGGGTCTCCCAGCCACTCTGTGTAACTCACCCCTGCCTCCGGGCGGGGCTGCGCTTCCCATTTGCTGCTCACAGATTCAGCGCCAGGACACATGGTACATTCGCAGTGTTGCTTGTTGGCCGTTTGTGTATTTTTTTAAGAAATGTCTATTCAAATCTTCTGCCCACATTTTAATCAGGTTATTGGTCTTATTATTGTTGAGTTGTAAGAGTTATTTATGGATACAAGCCCTTTATGGGATATATAACTTGTAAATATTTTCTCCTGGTATGTAGGTTGTCTTCACTTTCTTGACAATGTCCTTTGATACAGAAAAGTTTCCAATTTTGATGAAATTCAACTTATCTATTTTTTCTTTTGTTGCATATGCTTTTGTGTCATATCCAAGAGTCCACCACATAGTTCTATGTTTTCTGACGTTGACTCAAGTACTCCATGATAGCTCTTGCAAACCTTCCGTAAACTCCAAGGCAGTTTAAGGTGCTTTCATCCTACTTTTTCCTTCCTTTAGGGTCAGATTTACATCATGGTCTGACAAGCCTCCCAGCCTTTACCAGATAATTCCCTAGTTTCTTTCACTTCCCTTATCAATCCTTTGCACATTTAATCCTGTCTTGGTACTTGCTTCTTAGAAGATGCAGACTGAAACAAAATGGAAGAATTTATCCATTTAAAAAATAAAAAAAATTCTGCTCATCAAAAATAAAATGAAAAGATAAATATTTTATCTTTTGCTAAATATTTTATCAAATATAAAATTGTACTGGTAAATATTTGTAACACTTGTCAGTATTAACCAAGATCATTTTAAATTCTATTTCTAGAATTCTGTATTTAGGGAAGGTTGTAATCAGAAATGAAAACAAAATTTAAGGTTATGTAGGAGGCTGTTTCGAATAATCCTAAATTGTGACTCAGCATCAGCTTTCTGCTGAACACTTAGATAGGGCTGGTCCTGAAACTTCCCTCACATACATTTTGCAGAAGTCATGTTGAGAAGGGATAGTAACCCTTGGAGGTTTGGGTGTTTGATATATGGGCCAGAGATTGATGACACAGAATATTGAAGAAGATACGTCCTCCTTTCCGACGTGGAATGTGTGGTGCTGGTGTTGCCACAGTGGAGGCTGGAAGGCATCTTTGCACTTCCAGGGACTGGGGCTTGGAGCCCACAAAGACACAGGACCTTTGGCAGGGTTATCATGGTGGATACCGTCAGCAGTGATCATGCTGCAGACCCTCCTTTAAAGGACAAATGAATAAACAGATACTGTCAGGAGGGTGAAAAAGGAAAAAAGTATGTCTATATCCCTAAGCACATGGAAATCACCCCCCTGGAGTCTCCCAGGAGAAAAAAAATTTTAATACTTTTTTCTATTACTATCTTTTACATTATTGTGTAGTCCCCATAAAATTTCTACCACTAATTCACCCATGAACCATCACCATATTCCCTTGTGCTCTTCTGTCCCCCAATTTGATCCCTTTTCCTCCTCTCCCTCGCAGAATGTTTCTTATTTACAGTTGCCTGCTAGTTTGTTTTTTTTTAATTATTATATTGTTATTTTTTCCTCCCGAACCCTTATTTGGTTCCCCTATATTCCTCCTATAAGTGAAACTACTCCATATTTTCTTTTTCCTTCTGGCTTGTTTCACTGAGCATGATCCCTTCTAACTCCATCCATGTTGTTGCGAATGACATGCGTTTACCTTTTTGGATTGCTGTATAGTATTTCATAGTGTATAGGTACCACATCTTCTTGATCCAGTCATCTAATTTTGGGCATTTATGAAAATTTTGAAGAGAAGTTCAAGGTTAAGGATGGGGGTTGTTGAGCCTCCAAAATTAGGTTACGCTATTACTTAGGGTGCCTCTGGCTACAAATAACAGAAAGCCTGTTTACAGCTGGAATAAGTCCAGTTAAGGACTTTCATTATTTTGTCTGGAAAGGTGCAGTGGTGTTGCAGCTCTGCATGGGGCACTTCAAGTCTCCGGTGTGGCTTCTCTGCCATTATCCCCTGAGCTATCTCATCTCTGGTCTGAGGCTGAAGAGTTGGACCTCTTTCCTAGATGGAAAAAGAGGATGACCTTTATTTTCTAAGAGTAAGAAAAGTTTTCCCAGAAGCCCTAGCCAATGTCTGCACCAGTTCCCCATTTTGTTGGCCAGAACCAGCTCCCAAGTTACGGTCTTTAGTTACACCCTGGCAAAGATTTGGTCTGCTTAGACTTATCAGTGTATACACTGTGGCTGAGGGTGGGATTTACTTCCACTTCATCATGTAGGGAAGAGGAGAATTAAGTAAAAACAAGTCTACTGGGTAAAGGGAAAAAATGAATTTGGGGTAAACTAAATAAAGTTAATTAAGTGATGCATTTTAATGTTACTTCATTTGGGGCTTGGGAATGTGGGTTATACATGTGACAGAACACTCAAAATGTCCTAAATGCACATGAGGGTGGTCACCAGGTTTGCCTCGCGGCCCTCTCTGCCACTTGTGTTCCCCTATGTCTATTTATCCTCTATGGAGTAACCACCATCTGGATTTTAAACATAAACAAGACCCCAACTCTCAACTGCTCAAACCTTCCAATGACTTTCCATTCAAAGGTAATTGTAACAATATTAAAAAGAGTATTATAATAACTAACATGCTTTGCCCACTGAGCCTACACCTTCTGGTCCCTGCCTCCTCTCTGATCTCTACTGTACCTCTCCCTCTTCCTCACTGGTCTCTCTGCTGGTCCCTAGAAATACAAAGTTCATTCCCATCTCAGAATATTTGCACTTGTGGCTTTCTCTGCCTGCAATTCTACTCCTGTCCTTGAGATTCTGCACCGTTTGATCCTTCATTTCATTCAAGTTTCTACTCAGTTGTTACTCTTTCAGAGAAGCCTTCCCTGACTCCCTTAGCTAAAACAGTCTCTTCATGATTGTTCAAACTCCTAACCTCCACTCCATTTCTTTGAAATGTTTTTTTAATATAATATTTATTTTTTTTATTCGTATCTTTTACATTATTATGTATTCCCCATAAGTTACCCACCACCTGTTCACCTGTGGAGCCATCACCATAGTCCTCCGTGCTCCCCTCCTCCCCCCTCTTGAGCCCTCCCCCTCCCCTCCTTCCCTGCTGAATGTTGCTTTCTTATTTGGCTCCCCTATATTCCTGTTATAAGTGAAACCTTCGATATTTTTCTCTTTATTTCTGGCTTATTTCACTGATCATGATCCCCTCTAGGTCCATCCATGTTGCTGCGAATTGCATGTGTTTGTCTTTTTTGAATGCTGAATAGTATTCCATTGTGTATATGTACCACATCTTCTTGGTCCAGTCATCTATTTTTGGGCATTTGGTTTGTTTCCATACCTTAGCTATTGTAAACAGTGCTGCAGTAAACATGCGGGTGCATGTATCCTTTCGGATTAGTGTTTTTGTGTCTTTTGGGTATATTCCCAGTAGTGGTATTGCTGGGTCATATGGAAGTTCCATTTCTAGCAGTTTGAGGAAACGCCATACAGCTTTCCATAGTGGTTGGATCAATTTGCATTCCCAC